>WOVY01012676.1:0-220917 GCA_013436015.1 Rhipicephalus annulatus
ACCACGGAACCCCGAGCTAACGGGGGAGTTTCGACTCCCTCCCACGCCTAGCCGTGCGTGGCTTTGCCGTGTCCGAGGAAAGGGATCCTGGGGGGTTGAGCCGACGCTGGGTGATTGGACCGTTAAGGCCCCCGGCCAGAGGCAACACACCCCTTTGGCCCCGCTTCACGTAGACGGCAACCCCTGAGCTGACCCACCCGGGGAATCGGCAGCTCGCCTTTTCACTATCTCTCTCCTCCCTACATCTTCGTCTTTATCTCTTACTATTTATCTGTCCTGTCTTCTACTCTCTTCCGTTTACTTCCAAACTTCCTGGCGGCTAGGGTTAACCCTGTGCAAATAGCCTACCTTGGTCTAGGCGCATTGGGTTATAGTGACGTTGTACGGCTGGCGTCTGCAGGTTTCAGCATTTGTAAACCTTGTAGCGTCCCCTCGTTGGGCTCCGTGGTGGGTGGCCGCCAACGCTGCTGAACAACAATAAGGAAGACACTGCATGGAGCATTCCACTACTGTCTGATCGTACGGCTTAAGACCGGTACGCACCGATGATCTCACCAGAGAAGGATTGGCCACCCTGGTGCAGTATCTGGCCACCCCCTCCCGTAGGCATTCGTCAATTAACTCACGGCCCTCAGTCCCCACCAGCTGCGGAGCAACTGACCACGGTGGCGGTCAGATCTGCAAAGCAGCAGAGGGTGCTAGAAATCTCTGGATACGGACAGGCCACCATTGGAACTTGAACTTAGCAACGTTTAACGTTAGAACGTTATCTAGTGAGGGAAGTCTAGCTGTATTATTCGAGGAGCTAGAAGGCAATTAAGGGGATATAATAGGGCTGAGTGAGGTTAGGAGGACAGATGAGGCCTATACTGTGCTACAGAATGGGCACGTCATTTGCTATCGGGGCTTGGCAGACAGAAGAGAGACTGGGAGTAGGGTTCCTAATTCACAGAAAAATAGCTGGCAACATTGAGGATTACTATAGCATTAATGAAAGGGGTGGTAGGCATTGTAATTAAACTGAATAAAAGATACAAAATGAACGGTAGTACAGGCTTACGCGCCTACATCCAGCCATGATGACGCTTCAGTTTGAAAGCTTGCTATGAAGACGTGGAATCGGCAATGAGTAAGGTGAAAACACAGTATACTATAGTAATGGGCGACTTTAATGCAAAGGTAGGGAAGAAGCAGGCTGGAGACCAGGCAGTAGGAGATTATGGCATCGGCACTAGAAACGCCAGAGGAGAGCTACTAGTAGAATTCGCAGAACGCAATAATCTGCGTATTTTGAATACCTTCTACCGAAAACGAGAAAACCGCAAGTGGGACATGGAGGAGCCCTAATGGGCGTAAATAAGAACGAAATAGACTTTATAATGACTGCACACCCAGGAGTCGTGCAGGATGTGGAAGTGGTTGGCAAGGTAAGATGCAGTGACCATAGAATGGTACGGGCTCGAATCCGCCTAGACTTGAAGAAGGACGACAGAAACTGATACGCAAGAAGCAAATCATGAGCTAGCACTGAGTGGGAAAGTACAGGAATTCAGAGTGTCACTGCAGAAACAGGTACTCTGCCTCTTAGCGAGGAAACCAACCTTAGCGGTAGATACAATGAATGATAATCTGACGAGTATCATCACGGAGTGTGCAGTGGAAGTTGGAGGCAGGGTAGCTAGACAGGACACCGGCAAGCTTTCCCAGGAAACGAAGAACCTAATTAAGAAGCGTCAAATCATGAAAGTGTCAAGTACAACAGACAAAATAGAACTGGCAGAGCTTTCGAAGCTGATTAATAGACGTAAAGTATGCGATGTAAGAAGGTATAACATGGAGAGAATTGAGCACGCTCTGAAAAACGGAGGAAGCGTCAAAGCAGTGAAGAGGAAACTTGGGATATGCAAAAGGCGGATGTATGCACTAAGAGACAAAGAAGGCAAATTAACTACCAATATGGATAGGATAGTTAAAATAGCGGAGGAGTTTTTACAGAGATCTGTACAGTAGCCGAGACAACCACGACCCTTAATACTATAAGAACTAGCAGTAACCCAGACGACACCCCACCGGTAATGATAGAAGAAGTCAGAAAAGCTTTGGAGAGCATGCACAGAGGCAAGCTGCTGGTGAGGATCAAGTAACATCAGATCTGCTGAAAGATGGAGGACAGATTGTGTTAGAAAAACTAGCCACTCTATTTACGAGGTGTCTCCTGACGGGAAAAGTACCAGAGTCTTGGAAGAACGCTAACATCATCTTAATACATAAGAAAAGAGATGACAAGGACTTGAAGAATTACAGGCCGATCAGCTTGCTCTCTGTAGTATACAAGCTATTTACAAAGGTAATTGCTAGCAGAGTAGAGAAAACATTAGAATTCAATCAACCAAAGGAACAAGCAGGATTTAGAAACAGGCTACTCAACAATTGACCACATTCATACTATTATTCAGGTAATAGAGAAATGCTCAGAGTATAACCAACCACTATACATAGCCTTCATAGATTACGAGAAGGCGTTTGATTCAGTAGAAATATCAGCCGTCATGCAGACACTGCGGAATCAGGGCGTAGATGAAATATATATAAACATTCTGGAAGAAATCTACAGGGGATGAACTGCTACCATAGTGCTTGATAAAAAAAGCAACAGAATACCAATAAAGAAGGGTGTAAGGCAGGGGGACACAATCTCCCCAATGCTATTCACTGCGTGCTTACAGGACGTTTTCAGAAGCCTAGAATGGGAACAGTTAGGGATAAGAGTTGATGGAGAGTACCTCAGTAACCTGCGCTTCGCCGATGACATTGCATTGCTGAGTAACTCAGGGGACGAATTGCAACTCATGATTACGGAGTTAGACAAGGAGAGCAGAAAGGTGGGTCTTAAAATTAATCTGCAGAAAACGAAAGTAATGTACAACAACCTCGGAAAGGAGCAGCGCTTTGCGATAGGTAATAGTGCACTTGAAGTTGTAAAAGACTATGTCTACTTAGGGCAGGTAATAACCGCAGAGCCTAACCACGAGATTGAAGTAACTAGAAGAATAAGAATGGGGTGGAGCACATTCGGCAGGCACTCTCAAATTATGACAAGTAGATTGCCACTGTCCCTCAAGAGGAAGGTATATAACAGCTGTATCTTGCCTGTATACTTAGCTACGGAGCAGAAACCTGGAGACTCACAAAGAGGGTTCAACTTAAATTGAGGACGACGCAGCGAGCAATGGAAAGAAAAATGGTAGGTGTAACCTTAAGAGACAAGAAGAGAGCAGAGTGGATTAGGGGACAAACGGGAGTTAAGGATATCATAGCTGCAATAAAGAAGAGGAAATGGACATGGGCCGGGCATGTAGCACGTAGACAGGATAACCGCTGGTCATTAAGGGTCACCAACTGGATTCCCAGAGAAGGGAAGCGGGGTAGGGAGAGACAGAAGGTTAGGTGGGAAGATGAGATTAAGAAGTTTGCGGGTATAAATTGGCAACAGCAAGCACAGGACCGGGTTAACTGGCGGAACATGGGAGAGGCCTTTGTCCTGCAGTGGACGTAGACAGGCTGATGATGATGATGATGACGTTACCGTCAATTATTTCTAAGGAGTCGCGCGTGGCTGCGCGTCGGGGTCGGCGTATCGCGGCTCAAGTAGCGAAACCTTGTTACCTGCGCACTTCGTATAGCACTCCTGGCTAAATTTACCTTATTTGGTTGGCGTGGCTCCCGCGATTGGCTTCGGTGGTGCGCCGTCGCAGCTGATCAAAAAGGCTACGCATTCAGTCGCTTCCTACTCAATCACTTTGGAGCTGCAATTCCGATAACGTGGTACTTCTTCATTGAAGGTAAGGCCACTACTTGCTTTCCTCATGAAACCAGCGACGTGTTATGACCTGCTTTCCAGAAAGCAGTCCTCCAGAAAGCAGTCTCTACTGCACAACAGCCCACGTTGTCACACTAGTTCATGGAGACTCACCTACGAGCATTGCTTTTAAACCATATGACACAGTCAAGTGCAATCTTAAACTTCACTACCACTTTGAATTCGTCAACAGTAGTAGAAATTTCCGAAGAACGCACAGAAAGCAGTTTTGCTCCTTTTGACAATTATGATGATTGGGTGCTTTAGATCACCGCGAAAAATTTAGGACATCGCACTAGCGGTGACAAGCATCGAGAAATTGCGAAATAGGGTGGTGCGGAATCGGAAAGAGCTGAAACTAGCTGGAACGTATTCATTTTAAAACAACAGGCAGTACCTTGATTGCTTTTGTTTTGTCCTTGTCTTCTTCCTGTATTTTTTTTCTTTTTCACAACCTTGTTGTGTCTTTTTTGTATCTTTCCTTTTGGGACTGGTTGCTTCTGTTCTTTTCTTTCAATTTTCAAATAAATTTCTTCCTATCCTTTTTTTCTACCTTGGTCTCTTCTTTTTATCTCTGTTTTGCATCTTCTCTGTTTCTGTAGATAGGCTGCATCTTGTTCTTTCCGTTTCTCTTTTATGAATCTTCTTTTCTATTTATTTCTTTTATTATCCTTGTTTTTCTTCTTTTTAGTTCTATCTACTCATTTCTCGTGCTTTTACCATGAAAGCTACACATCCCGTAGAAGAATAATCGACTGCCTTACTCTGAGGCCGAATCAAAAGAAGAACTTGAGGAACAAAAATAGGATGCCAAAGAAAGCGGGCAATTTTATAATATAGATAGTTTTCTGTTCTCTTTGCACGGACTAAAGGAAAGCTCCGCTGTTTAAAAGAAGTATTTAATTCGCTTTTTGAATACGCTACTGGCAATATATTTAAATTGCTTTATAACATACAGCACTCTAGAAGAAGCGTAGGGAATGTGCTGTATTGCAAAAACCTAAGCAGTTT
Organism: Rhipicephalus annulatus; assembly: GCA_013436015.1. Taxonomy (NCBI): domain Eukaryota; kingdom Metazoa; phylum Arthropoda; class Arachnida; order Ixodida; family Ixodidae; genus Rhipicephalus; species Rhipicephalus annulatus. Next base: position 4,871 of record WOVY01012676.1, read on the forward strand.
CTTTGAGAAACAGGCGCAAGAAGAATATTTAGTATATAAGAAATATGGTTTGCTCTTGGTTTGTATCATAAGCCATTATGTTGGTATTTTTACCGTGACCACTTTTTTCTGAACGTTTGATAGTGCTTCCGTGTGTGTGTTCACGTCAATAGTGCCTTTCTTCTGTGTGGAGTGTACCGTGAAAAACGAGCCGAATGACCAAGTCAAAAAATCTTTATTTCAGTAATTGAAAGCAACACAGCAGGCGGAAGTAGTCACACGGCTTCATACCTATAAGAATTCAGGAATGAATCCAAACATTGGAAGGAAGCCATACGAATGCCGCCTTCGCTTTTTGACCCCTTCCATAAACACTGAACACGGACCATTCTTTGGACGCGCTTCCCAAGGACGTTTACTAAGACTCAGACTTCTTTCCTGCACTACTACATCCTGCCATTCATCCATTGCGAAGTTACTGATGTGCTCGTTCACCTCGTCGGGGCATTGTCGCATCACCCAATGGTCGGCCTTCGTGTAGTACACAATCTTTGAATTTTTAAGCCACTCTTGGTTGTACTTTGCTATGGGCTTCGTGAGAAATTGGTCTTTCTCGGCCCAAAGGATAACTGTGGTGACATTAATCTTGCGGTAGGGCAGTTTTTTCAGCTGGTCTTTATCACCCAGAAAGGCTCGGTAGTAGTTCAGTGCTGCAGTCAGGGAGCCTACGAAGTGAAACGGAAGGTATAGAAAGTCGGTCAATAACATATCCTTTAACACTTACAATTACAACTGTATAAAGATTCTTCTATGGTATAATTGCTACCGCCAGCTAGTAGCATTGCTGATGTAACCGATGTAGGCGCTACGAAGTGGTTTCTTAAGTAAATATATTCAACAATATTTATATTTCACCTTGCATATTCATTACACCAACACGCGCTTTAAAAGCTGTATTTGAGCCATCACTACTTGTATATTTCACCATCAAAAGATCACTTATATAGCGAAAACCTTAACTTCGCCGGATGTCACTCAGGATGTTTCGTCGAAAAATCACTCACGTAAGAGATTCGTGGGGAAATGTGACATAAAATTTTGTAGGAGGCTTCTGGCATTAGTCAAACACACTGATGATAATATTTCACACTGATTAGTACTATATGTGCTAACACATTACAGCGAAAGCTGTTATGAAATCAAAACACATACACGTGCAGCGCCGTAGTTGACCGCCGCAGCCGCTGGTTTCCTTGCCAGATATCGCAAAAAAAATTAAAACACCATGGGAAAAATGGAATGGGACTTAAAGCCGGGTGCGCTGCGTTCTAGCCCAGTATTCAACCACTGGGCCACGCTGGCACTTGAAACCCATTTCAGAACTGGCCGTAGGCAGGCGTGATGCCGGGGCACAAATGGCGTCAATATGAGTAACAAAGCGTTTAAGAACATAAAAGGAACAAACAGGCATCACACAATGCGAACAGCGCAAAGAGTGAGTTGTCCAACAATCCATCCATTACAAAAGCTTGTTCCTCTTCGCCTATGAACTGTAGCACATACCCACTCCAGGTGTAATTCTTTATCGTCATCAGCCACTGCATAGAAATATTTCACAATATTTCTAGCAAGTGTGTAGCGGATACCGCACTTCTCCAAAAATGATGGAATGGAATGAAAAAACTTTCAGTCCTGCAGGACGCGCTTAGCGCGTAGCGGGCGTCTCCCACGTAGGAACCGACGGGGAGTACCTGGCCGCCGCTTCGTGGGCCTGCTGGATTGCCTTTTGCTGATCGGCGAGAAGTGAGCTCCTGAGGGACCTCTCCCTCTTGCTTGAGGTAGAGTCGGGAGCAGTTGTTCTACACTCCCACAGCAAGTGTGCGAGTGTCGCAGTGTGTCCACATGATGGGCATGTGTCGCTGGGGTATGCATTAGGATAAGAAACGTGAGGCGTGGCAAGGTTTGGGTACGTGTGTGTCTGTAATAGGCGTAGGGTTAATGCCTGCGGTCTGTTAAGTTGCAGATCTGGGGGTCGAAAAATGCGGCGTTGGAGGTAAAAGTGCTTTGTAATGTCACTGTACGCAATGGGTGGATCCCGGTTGGTCTCTTACTCAGCCAGTGGTGATTCGGTCGGTAAGTGCGTGCGCTGCATCATGGGCGATCTCGTTGAGGTTGGATAGGGCCTCCGGCACCTGGCCGAGATGGGCGGGGAACCAGATGACAGTGTGGTGCATCAGGGCATTCGGGTCCGCTCTGCGCAGGATGCGTAACGCCTGGTCGGAGATGACTCTGCGTTCGAAGGCTTTGATGGCTGGTCTAGAGTCGCTGTAGATGAGTTCCCGTTTGCTGTCGAGCATAGCTATAGCTATAGCTACTAGCTCCGCTACTTCGGGGCTTCAGGTGAGGATTGTGGCAGAGTTAAGAGTCTGCTGCACGGATGATACCACGACCGCGGCGAAGGCTCGGTTGTTGTGATAGGCAGCGGCGTCCATGAGCAAGACGTTGTGCGCTTCCATGTGTATGCGCTTGAGAATGGTGGTCGCCCGTGCAAGGCGCCGGCCTGTGTTGTATTCGGGGTAATTATTTATGGCATAGTGGGTATCCAGCAAACGTGCTTGTAGCAGTTACTCAAAGAGTGGTAATAAAACGCTCTGAAATGACTGTCCTTGAGTTTTCGATGTGAGAGTGCTTCGTGTTCAGCGCAAGCCTGGCGTTCTTTATAACTCATTCACGTTGTTACAAGCATGGTTTAGGAGATCTGCACTCGAGCATGTACAGGGTCCTCAAAATTATGTTTAGGAGGGGCTCTAAAATTTAGGCGCTGATACTTACGCGCTGTAAATCAGTTTTATTTCGAGGGTGCCAAAAATCAGAAGCTGATCATATGTGTCAACGGCGCATATAAATACAGTTGAATAATGATTTCTTTAGAGACTGCAGTATTCAGGCATATTTGCATTTAGAAATTAGGGCCAGCCGTGTTTCCACACAAGTTTGCTTGGAAAAATTCTTCTAGCACTCTTCTACCGAGAGGTCAACGACTCCTAATGTTTATAGTACATCGCATGATAGCACTTGTGAGAAAATGAGTGTGCTCAGTGCTCACACCTGGAGTTGTGCAAATGTTATGAGCGGCGTTTCGTCTGACAACGCGGTGTAATCATTTGTACAACTGCTAATTGTTGCCCTTTCTCTCTTTGCTGGCGAATTCAAGGTATGAAGTGGCCGTCTTTTGAACTTGTTAGCCTAGGAGATTTCAGGTAAGACGAGGAGCAGAAACAAACAACGAAAGAAAGAACGCAAGAAAGAAAGAAACAAAGAAAGGAAGCGTAGATTCTTTCTTGTCTGTCATTGTACATACGATTTTTTGCGATTGAATGGGCCCTATTATAGATTTTCAGAGCTCTTTTAGGTGGTAGCGTGGTTAGGTAACTGTGGCGGCAGATGTACAATCACTGACATCCACGTATTCTCTTGTCTCGATAACCGCCAAAACTTAAACATGGAGCATTTCTTAAAGAATTTGACAAGTACTGCTCATTCGATGAGTTGGTGTATCATAATCTTGCAAAGCTTTGGCGCAACTCCCTGCCTTTCTTTGCATCGTTATCTCTTTCTTGGCGCAACTCATTATTTGCGGGGAAAGAAGGGGCACTAGGAAGAAACGAGAAGGACAGGCGACAGCATGAGTGCTAATAATGACCGCTCATCCTAAAGCCCGTCTTTCTCGTTTATTTTTAGTGCCATCCTCGCGCCTGCTTATGTCCTCTTTACCTCGTCGCTTGCTTGTGTCCCTTTAGTTCATGCTCATAGTGATTCATCCTAGGTGTATACATGTTTAGAGAAGTATTTCTGACAGTGAAAGTGTTTGGGCTATCTCAAATTTATGCAGCCTACAAAAAAATTTAAAGAAGCTTCGCACTAGGGGAGAGGGAGGCAAACCTGGGGGATGAATGGAGCTGGATATCTTTCACCAAATGCGAAGAATTTTTTAGTGAACTTCGGTGACTTTGAACGTATCTATCTATCTATCTATCTATCTATCTATCTATCTATCTATCTATCTATCTATCTATCTATCTATCTATCTATCTATCTATCTATCTATCTATCTATCTATCTATCTATCTATCTGTCTGTCTGTCTGTCTGTCTGTCTGTCTGTCTGTCTGTCTGTCTGTCTGTCTGTCTGTCTGTCTGTCTGTCTGTCTGTCTATCTATCTATCTATCTATCTATCTATCTATCTATCTATCTATCTATCTATCTATCTATCTATCTATCTATCTATCTATCTATCTATCTATCTATCTATCTATCTATCTATCTATCTATCTATCTATCTATCTATCTATCTATCTATCTATCTATCTATCTATCTATCTATCTATCTATCTATCTATCTATCTATCTATCTATCTATCTATCTATCTATCTATCTATCTATCTATCTATCTATCTATCTATCTATCTATCTATCTATCTATCTATCTATCTATCTATCTATCTATCTATCTATCTATCTATCTATCTATCTATCTATCTATTAGGGGCGAAGCTCCTTATGGCGTGGCTTGGGCGTCCCTCGTATGTAACCACCAGTGGCACATACGCGAAATAGGTATAACACTTGACCTCCAAGGTGGTGCCAGTGAGAGATTTCTTCTGCGCGTTGTTTAACAATTAAAAATAGTGTCAATGTGCATGCCAATGGCTGCTAATGGGGAATGAGAGACATGAGCATTCGGCTTTTAGTCAACGCGCACGCTGCGATCCCCATTAGCAGCCATTGGCATGTACATTGAGCACTATCGGACAAGAAAAGGATGCTACATTATACTCGCTGGGTGTAACCTCCTTAGCGTTAGAAAGGTTTAGCGAGTGTTGAGCCGCAGTGCCATGAATACAATGAACTTGTATATACCATGAATGAACTCAAGGTGGTTAAAAATGAGAAGTAGATACGAAGCGCAAGCCGTAAGAAAGTAAAAGCCGAATTCTCCTGTCTCTCATTTCTCATTAGCAGCCATTGGCATGTAAATTGAGCCCTATTTGACAGGGAAAGGTTGCTACGTTATACTCGCTGGGCGTAACCTCCTTGGTTTTCGAAAGGTTTAGCGAGCGTTTGGTCGCAGTGCCATTAATACAGTGAACTAGAATATACCATGAATTCGAGGTGGTTAAAGGTTGGAAGTGGACCCAAAGCGCAGGCCGTAAGAAAGTGTGCGTGTGCCACCTCTCGTTTAGTCCTTGGAATGTCCGCTGGATGGCGGTGCTTCTATATGGGGAATATATGATAAAAAGATGCGAGATGGTGGTACTTGGAGTGTTGAATAGATGAACGAACGGACACACAAACAGATGCATGGATGGAAGCATGAACGGACGCAGGGGAGGATGCATGAAAGAACGCAGGGACGGGCGCACAAACAGACTCATGGACGGTAACACAGACGGACGCATAGACGGACGAATGCTTCGCCCCACTCTCCATCATTCACTCCGTGGATACGCTGCCATTTTCTATCTATCTATCTATCTATCTATCTATCTATCTATCTATCTATCTATCTATCTATCTATCTATCTATCTATCTATCTATCTATCTATCTATCTATCTATCTATCTATCTATCTATCTATTATCTATCTATCTATCTATCTATCTATCTATCTATCTATCTATCTATCTATCTATCTATCTATCTATCTATCTATCTATCTATCTATCTATCTATATAGACGCTTACGTTTGGGTGCTCTCGTGGTTACCCCCTTAACTTGGCGTGAACTAAAGTTTGCACAAGCGGGTAAGATGGTTTGACGAATAAGACGCGCTGGTCAAGGCATGAAGAACACCAATATCTCGTCGCGTACGTCGTCTTACACTTCCCGCCAGACAGTAGCACATACCTACGGGCAGGTATGTGCCGCTGGTAAGCGGGTATGTACCACAGGTGATTGACGCTTAGTATGTAGCCAGAAATGACGAGACCCCACATGGGCAATTTTACACGCGAGTGTTAATAAATACCCGATATCGGCACCCAACATGCGCTGTTGGATCGGACCGAGGATGAGCTTGGGTCGGCTAAGCCGTGAGTCGGGCTTATTAGGCCAAGGTCTTACACGTATCAGTATAATGGCGTGCGTGCGCTGTTTGGGTTTGTTTGAACTTAATGTTCAAATTATTTATCGACTGAAAAGCTGGCGCTTTCTGAAATGAAGCCTACTGAAGCTGTAAAGTATGCGTGTTCCACTTGAAGCGACCTTCTACACAGGCGCTTCCACCTTCCCCTTTTTCTCCCTGACTATAGTAGCCACGTTTTTCTTTCTACCACGCATATCTCATTCTCCTCCATTGTCGCGGGCCCGAACTCTAAGCCTGCAACCCCAACCGGAAGCCACATACAGCCAGACTTTGCTCCCAAGTTTGCACTGAGGCCTCCGGTCATCAGCGACCAGGCAACCTAGCCTTGCGCTTTCGGTCCCCGCGAGCGGTCGATCTTCGAACACCCGACACGCCCTGTTACACCGAGAGCACAAGAAGCTACCGGATGGTCAAATTAGGCGCTCTCATAGAGAATTGCTCTGGAAGTTATTAGTCTGTTCTTGCTTTAAAACGTAACACTTTCAAAGGTCAAAGGCGGCCACATGAAGATGACTAGATAGGCATCTTCAGGGAGCAGCGAGGACGATAGCTCGCTCGCGATCAGTTTGCGTCGCTGTGACAAATCTATGGCACTGTGGTGGCGGCGGCCCGGGAGAGAAGGGTAAGGCAGAGAGCATTCCTGTTTGAAGCGTGAAAACGCTGTGTACGTTGAGGACAGGTACGCTACACAGCACTGATACGTACCGTTTTTCGAGAACATATACTTGTGCACCTCTTCTTCTTCCGAGGTGAATCCCTTGTGCATCTTGTCGAATTGCTTGAAGTCATTCATCATGATGTATTTCTCAGGAATATCCGCGTGTTTAAATGGCTCTATGAACCTGCGTAAAGTTCAGTGCTTTGAGAATCTATTTCGCTTATATACATACACTTTCATGTTTCAAGTATTTGACATGCTTGAGCATCTATATAGTACAACTCTCTTTTTACGAAGGGAATGAAATAGAAACGGTGAAAAAAATAATTTATTAAGTACTGCCAAATTTCCTATTTAAAAAAACTGACAAGAAACACTTCAGTGCCTATTAGCAATTCAACTGTGCCAAATATGCCTATGTTACCTGCTGATCCTTCCTCAAGGCTTCTTGTTCTAAAGTTACTTGACACATCTCTACTATATCTTGAGTTTTTGTCCTGCTATATAGTACTCCTTGTGTTAAAGTCATTGAGTTTCTTCTTCGCTACCTTTTTGAATTTATCGAAACGATTGCTGGAGGTTGTTGTAGACCACGCAATTTTCATCCTGTTAGAACTTGAAATATGCAAATGGTAGAGAGAAATTTTGACTGATTTGAAATTTATTGTTCTGCGTTTTGTTCAGTATATGGGCTACTCTTTTTCAGTCATTCGACAAAACAGTCAAACCTCATGCATTTGCACAAATTAAAGTCTATATTGTACTGTTATTTCATTTTACTAATCCACTGAATAGAAATATATGTGATTTTTTACTTGTCCCTTTTTATTATTTTAAAGGTTTCGTCATGCACAACTACAAGATTTGTGGTATGAGTATATCAGTATAGAAACGAAAGGTGCTCGATTGCATAATAATAATAATAATAATAATAATAATAATAATAATAATAATAATAATAATAATAATAATAATAATAATAATAATAATAATAATAATAATATAATAATATCTTTTTTGAACTGACAAGCTTCAACCTTAGCTTATGGAAGGCGTTTGTCCTGAAACGTCATAGTCTTACATGACAGGATTTATAGCGCTTTTTCGAAGACACATGAGTCCCCTTCATTGCGAGCAATTTAGCGCTAAAATTAAAGACGCCGATACAGAAAACACATGGCTACTTTGCGGAAAAGATTGACGTAGCAGTAACTGACCGCTGAGATTAGCAATGCGTGAACGTGGCATCAATAGCACTCACCAAGACAACAGCTTTTTTCTGAATTATTATTTCACGTTCAAAAGAGCGCTCGTCCTGTTCTCTCTCTTCTACGCACTCATTTTTCAGCTACGTCAGCCATGCAATTTTTGCAATTAGCCCGGCTTTGCTATGTAAAAACTGGCTGGACATAATTTTGTTGCGCATTGATCAAAACAGCTGGCACACGTGGACGAATAATGGCACCTATTTTCTCTTAGCTACGTGTGTGCACCTGGACAGTGCAGGGAAGATGAAGAAGACACGATGTCGAGAGGCTAACGTGCTGTAGCTTGAGCACTGAGGACATCCCCACTATGCAGCGCGACCCTCACTATCGCTCTTAAGCCTGTTGTATTCACACGTCCATCGCAAGCGCAAATCCACCACCACGGTTACGTTCTCGGGTTATGTATCCGGAAGACGCGGGTGTGATGCCTCAGGCTGGGGTACCACTTAGAAGCTGACCGAATCCTACACGGCTGTTTACTTTGCGATGTCTGCGCGCGTTTATAAACCGTCCAGGAGGCCTGAAATATCGAAGAAACCAACAAAACCACGTGCGTCCAAGCTTTCTATTGTGTCCCAACATGGCCTCGGGGAGCCGCCCTAAAGAACATCAAGGTATATGAAAACAGAATACATTCAAAAGTAAAATCTATGCGGGTAGTGAAGCGCGAGTCCACACTCAGTAGCCTCGCGTATTAGCAGCGCTAAACCATCCTATCGGGACAGCCTGCCCACTGCCGTATAAAATGACGATACTTGTTCCTCATTATTTGCGTCCCCGTTTTCATCATGCGGGCATGTGTTGTGAAGTCTCAGTCTAAATAGCATAATACGAAACGGTGATGGACATGGACCTGTTCTCTAGGAAAAGTCGCAAGTGTTCAATATTCCTTTATCCAATACCCACCGGGCTTAGATGCTCCGCGTACCGGCTGTCCTTCATCACAGTGGCTGCTCCCACAGCCAGCCGTCATGCAATACGTCGGTGGCACAAGGCAACAGCACTGCACTTCACCGATATTCTATGCTACAGCAACCGAGGAAGAACAGGCGCCCGGCGTCCGTAATATCCATATTATAGGCGGCTGGAAACATGGCAGCTGCGGTTCTTCACCCACAGATTAGCAAATAGGTAAAATCATGCCAACTTTCAGATCAGGACAGAGGTATAATTCCATGTGATTGGGACTTACAGTCGAAAACTGATTTTACGAAAGTAGATCACACCAAGTTTCTGAAGTTCAATGAATGAATTCTGACTCGCCCCACACATGGACGAAGGCCTAACGTTTTACGAACTCAAAATGATAAAACAAAGTTTACAGCCAACTCTGATTTAATGAAAAATTCCCCAAAAAAGATGCACAGAAAAAAAACAATTTTTTCTATTTTTTATCATAGTGTGCTTCCAGCGATTCACGAGCAGAGCGGAGGCATTCTTATTTCGGTTGTTACGAAAGTAAAGTAAAACCGAAACTGCACAGAATGACAGACTGTGCATTTCTTTGCAGGCTTTGCTCGATTTCACAAAATGGCGAAGGCGTGCATTAGCTTGGCTACGTAGGTGACGGGTTTTGGAAAATACACTGATGGCGTAGCTGTTGGGAGTGTTTGCGATGCATTTTTTAAAACTTGGTAGCAACTAAAAATGCTGTCCTTAGTTTTGCAAAGTTCCTGATTCAACGAACAAGTTCGTGGGTCTCAGTAACTTTGTTAAATCGAGGTTCAATTGCATTTCGTTTACGTCAGTTAGATGTAATTTTTTTCTCACATCTTTTTCACACCACGTGTCATTTATCTAAAAGATAACAGCACTTCCTCTTCCTCGATACTTGATTTTCAGAAGCTTTTCCTTATTTTAACTCATCTTAGCACATTTATTCACTACGGCTTTATTTATTATTGCATATTTTTATAACTGTCTGGTGTTTTACGCAAACTTCATTTCTCTGGCGTGTTACACAAGCGAAGAGCGTTGACTCGCGATACGCAAGTACTTATATCTGTACGAGAATTTTTCACGGCCATGTCCATTTGATTACAGCCTTGAAGCTCACATCGATACCCAAACTTTCGATGAATGGTAAAGAAAAAGCATATAACGTGCTTTCTTTAAGGCTCTTCTGTGTTAAATCCTGCCACAAGCAAACGTAGCTGACATTAAACACATTAAAACATATCACTAATTTATTACTACCTTCTCGTTCGTTCGTGGCACCAATATTGTCTTCCTGAACTTGCCTACATTGTGCAATATACCGGAATTAGCATTATTTATTATGAGCGGTAGTGTCTTAATCTTTGTTTAACTGTCTAAAGTTAGGAACAGCTGCAGTGGGTAAGCTCAATAGCTTCTGCAGTGCTTACCAACTTTTCTTTATTTGCTCTTCATTTTGGTAATATTGCTTATAGAAGGCCATTGGATGCATTCCATTCATGATGACGAGTCCTTCTATTAACTTTTCATGCATTGTTGCGAAGCAGAAAGCAATCATTCCTCCCCAGCCGTGTCCTACAAGGACAATGTCCCTTTTCATGATGACATCTGCAGTCAAAAAAGGAGACAAAGTGACCCACACGCAAAACATAATACAATAGGTCAAGTATGAACCATCATAGTTATTTTTCAATAACAGTACTTAACGTAAGGAAGTAAGATTGGATGTGCATGTACATGGACCGATATGAAAACCTATTCAACACGTATTCTTGGTGGAGTCATTGTTTTCACAGCAAGACTTGTCTACTTGAGCAGAGTGGTTGGCTTGATAACTACATAGGGTCACATGGCAGTGACGGCGAATAATGTGGCAATCGGAGTGTTAATGTCTTTATTGCTTTAACTCAGGCTCACGAAATGAAAAGCCACGTACAAGCAATACACCATTCACAACACAAATCGAGGCGGTCACTGTAGTCGGCCGCCGGTAAGAAGCTCTACTGTGAAATGAATCTGTTTTTTTACGTTCTTTATCAAGCCATGCAGCGTTGTTACTGGCGCTCGCGTTAAACAGTATAATCTCGGTTACTCGTTCGTGCCAGGCGGCGCCAAAAGGCGTCCATCGTGCCTTCAATGGTCATCGTCCCAGTGAAGTCAAAGAATCTTTAGTATAAAGTATTAAGTTACCACGCCTAATAAAATCGATGAGTGGTGATTGACATTTTGGTTCGTCTTTTTTGGTATGGTAAATTTGTTTTCCGTGCACTCAGCACTATCTAGTAGTTATTCCAGCCATTTAAATTTTATAATAATTTGAAATTCGCCCGTTTTGGCAACATAGAGATTTCAAAACGGCGTTTTCGCGAACCAGCGTACGTTTGTTGCTGAAAAAAATGCACTGGTCTGGCGAACTTGACAAAAGTACGTGCCCCTAGTGATTATGCTACATTAGCATCAAAGGCCTCTAACGTAACGAGCCTTTGAAAGCCAAATGTAAAAGAAAAAAGTCAGCTTCGCAATTTGACCGTGTTGGGCAGCATTAATTGCCGGAACTTTATGCCAGCTATTCAATAAAGTGCTGTTGCTGCACGTCAGGCAAAATTTATTCTATGAAAATATTTCCGAAGGTCTGTCGCCTGTTTAAAGTATTGAGGTGGCCTTCTCAGCCAGTTTCCAGCAGCTTTGGTTTTGCTCGTACTGTTATATCATACACAGGGTTGCATCGAGTGTCACTAGTCGCTACTATGGCACCATCATCGCGTGCGCATGAGCGCGCACCAGAACTGCAAAACGCACGCGCCGCTCGAAACTGTCTTGCAACCCCACCTGAACCACGTGACGACGAGCTTACGAGTCCGTGGATGACAGAACCCCGGCTTGGAGTTTTGTGGTGACGATGCTTTCCGTCAGCCTGAGAAACCCCCAGCCGTTCATGAATTTCTTTTGTTTATGGCCTCAAATTGTTTTCTGCGCCACAAGTTTGTGGCCACTACCCTTTGTGCACAATCTTATAGCAACTGTGGTTACGTGGGAGGTCCACACTTTGCTGGAGTGGAGTGCGCTGCCGCATGATGTAGAGCTTTTCCTTACGAAAAGGCCACCAGAGTACATGTTGGCCCTGACTACGGAGTAGCGCAAAACGTTTGCTATATCGTTGTTTTTTAAAACGATGTGCAAAACGTTAAGAAATGTATTTGCATAAAAAAGCGAAACGCCGACCTATCTGGAGTGAGCTGGTTCATGGAAAGAGATTACGCTAGACGAAATAGCCAAGTTGATTGGACATCTGGTTTATAGAGGTATTATTCACATCACGGGTATCCATCTATAACTGAACACCTGAAGGCTTTATCGGGAAAAACAAACATTTACTGAGAAACGTGTAAGAGTTCACTTGTGTCTATAGAAAAACCAAACAATGAATCACAGCATGGGACGAGCAACGAAGCAGCACCTCGGCTCATATTTTCTTCATCAATATGAATATAAACATTTTCTACAACATTTATTACTGTTTACACTGTCCCTAAGTCATGTATATCCAAAATTTATACTCATATTTTCCTTTCTCTTGAATAATTTTAGCCTTTATAGTGTTTTTGTTGTATTGTTTACTAGCTGACGACAAAAAATTACACCCCTTTAACATTTCTATTTAATATACAATCTTTTCGGTGCTCTGCAAGATGTGTTTTCTGGAAAGAGCAATACATTTTGCAAACTTTTGCATGCTGCAATACTTCCTGACGTACTGTTAAAACTAGAAAATAGCATATTCTCGATAAGTATGAAAAAAAAAAATGCCGTTCTCGCGTGGTAAAAAATGACTGATTGATTTCTGGGTTTAACGTCCCGAAACCGCGATAAAAAAGAGTAAAAAATGTTAAACATCGTTCGTTTTTCATGAACTAACGTGAATGTGAAATGCATACAACGGGTCTATATAACGGCATCATAAGAGCACCGGAGCAATTAGCGTGATCTAGCTGGGCTGACAGGTTACAATTGTGTGTATTCTATGCCTTCTTTCAACAACGCTGGACACTTTACTCTGATCAGTGACTGTTGTACTTGATAAGTGTTTAGCATATGGTCCTCGCGCATAAAACAAAAAAAAAAAACTCGCTATCATTGTGCGGGTTGCTCCAACAGCACTCTTGAGCGTGGCCACTGTTTCTTGTTCGTTTTAGGAAAGTGTTCTGAGACTATTTTGACCTCATGGAATGAACGATTCCGTACGTCGTTTTACTTTTTATGTACTAGCTAAACAGCGGTCTATATATGTCTGGCAGAGAGTGCAAGAGATGATTGAACATCAGGAACAAACGCATCCAACTGATATACTACTGGGTGCAATGAGTAGGTAATACCAGAAGTCGCCCACCGGAATTTTTTTGGGATGGGTGGTTGTAGGCGTGCTTTTCTGTTTAGAGACTGTGAAACACTCTACATCGCCCCGTAACGACCATTTGCTGGTTCAGTGCATCGTGTGCAAATGAATATAGTTTAGCTTGGAAGTGAGAGAGTTTTGTTTGTGATATTCTTGAGTTGTAGACATGTCTGAGGCAAGTAAACCGCACTTTATTCGTACCGAATGAAGGCGATTAGGTAGCTAAGACAAGGTAAATGAAGCTGTGTTTGTATTTAACACATGCAATCTATCACTTGTATTTAAATTTGAAATCAATTACTCGATGCCAAAGAAAGAAGAGGCATGTGCGTGGTGCGGTATTATAAAGACAAAAATACTGGATTGCATACAGTGAAAATGTACGCCCTCTAGTAATCTTGAAGCATGCATCGTAGCAGATTTAAGTAGTGGAATTTTAATTTTTTTTTTCATCTTCGAGTGTTACTATTGCCCTGAACTTCCGCCTTTTCATGGGATCATTTAGTGCAGCGCTACTTCTGTGAAGTATCTGGGAGCTTCACAGCCTTTCATCATAAAAACTTGATTATTGTAGAAATGAGAAAAAGAAAACTTATTTGTGATGCTGCACATATCAATATTGATGGCAGCTAAGCAGTCACAAATATATTCACATCATATTTCACGAATCGATAGATAGATTGCAGGAGTGGCGCTACGTTGATATATAAATGATTGGAATAGAGATATAATGAGGGTTTATGAGTGAAAGGTGCCAGTTTGTGTCTTGTCTGGCTGTGCAGCCGGGATAACGTCTACTAATGCATCGACCGATGTAACACGCATACACATGCAAACATGTAAAACCCACACTAGGAATACAGCTTTCGCTGTAGCACCTTTCAAACATTTGTCATGGTGAAATAAATGTGCAATCGTCTGGTAACTTTTACATACCGTAACCTAATTATCGGGCCTTCACATACCACGTTCATGATGCTATTATAAGGGGTACACGTTGGAGGGCTCTGAAGCTTGAAACCAGCTGGGGTTCTTTAACACGCAACTAAGTTTAGGTTACTCGGCCTGCAGCGTTTTCGCCTTCACGGAAAATAGGTCCATGGCAGCCAATGTTCGTTGCTGAGTCTTTTGGTTCAGCAGCCGAATACCATTATCATTAAACCATCATGGTGATTTTAAATGTTATTTTCTCTTGCTATTACCCACAGTTGTGAAAATATTTGCATATAAACTCATTTACGAACATTAAAAGATGGTTACAGTGTCTGGCTGTCGCTACCTTGGTCTGTGACAGCCTGGAGATCAGGGTAGTGTTATCTCCACGTGGAGACGCGATGAAATGATCAGGCGGTGAAAGCACGGGGAAGGAGTACATTCTCAAGCGCAAAAATTTTCGAGCTATAGCAGAAAATTTGAGAAAATGAAAAAGAGTAAATCGCACAAAGTGCAATGGCTGGCGACGGTTATGTACATAGAATGGCGCTGGCTCGGGTGCAAGATTGCAGTACCACAGGAACATTGCGGTTCCACACTTATGTGCGCGTTCCAACGGTTCCTGCCCTGTATCCTACGCACCGTGTGCGGGAAGGCCAGGTGCTGCAGGGTCAACTCCACAGGACGGTCTTCAAGAACTCTTCCTTGCTCGTGGTAAGCGAGCCTATTGAGTCGGCAATTTGGTGCCTCCCTCGATACTGTCGGGAGCTTCGGAACGTTGTCTCAATGACCAGTCAATCACAATTCGTTCGTTTGTAGGTTGCGCCTCGATGACAATACCGTTTACATTCACCAACGTTGTCACATGTTGACATGAGTTCGTTCTTCATTTCATTGGTCATCCATTGCATCGTGCTTGGCGTAGCTCATGCTAGCAAGTGTCACTCTCGCAATTCATTCATTCACTCAGCAGGCTTTCTCTTCTTATTGGTAGTTTTCCCGGGGGACACATAATTGAGCAGCTTGAACATTGACACTACCATGCTGAAGGAGAAACGTGTGTGAAACCAGGGACTATCGCATCTGACGTAATTTGATGTAGCGCTAAACGAAGCACGCACAGAAGCAGGCACATATGGACACCACACAGCGCTATTAGGAACATGTTTATTTTCAAACTCAGATTGCTTTTAATCCACAATCACCAGGTAGACAAATCAGATCGTGAAACCAATCACATATATGCATGACACCATTATCTATCTAAAGGAATTCGCAACAGATTACGCCGTGTATCATCGCTATATGCGGGAAAGCCAACTTCTTGGGTGTCACTATACTACTGTGAGCTTGCTGATGTACACATCAGCTAGTGCGTTAATGCTTCAATAGCACTATCACCCAAGGAGCTGAGCTTCTTGTGTGAGCGATGATACACAGCATAATCAGTTGTGATTTAGTGTAGGTAGATGACACAGCAGCGCATAAATCTGAGTAATTCCACGCGCTGATCTGTCTACCTGGCAATTGTGGTTTGAAAGCAGTTCGAGTTTACACACACACACACACACACACACACACACACACACACACACACACACACACACACACACACATATATATATATATATATATATATATATATA
Source organism: Rhipicephalus annulatus (assembly GCA_013436015.1). Classification (NCBI taxonomy): domain Eukaryota; kingdom Metazoa; phylum Arthropoda; class Arachnida; order Ixodida; family Ixodidae; genus Rhipicephalus; species Rhipicephalus annulatus. The sequence continues at coordinate 20,832 of WOVY01012676.1, forward strand.
TATATATATATATATATAACTCATCCCCTGATGAAGGAAGGACCCCGGACCCCTCCCGAAACTGTTGGGAAATAAATATATTTATCCTTGTTGACAACGCTCCCGTTGTGCCATATCCCATACCTTCACGAAGACTACCTGGCCCATTGAATTATTACTCCCACTATATATATATATATATACATATATATATGTATATATGTATATATATATATATATATATATATATATATATATATATATATATATATATATATATATATCGTCGCTATATTAGCGCTGTGTGTTGTCAATACGTGCATTCTCCTGTCGATGTTTCGCTTTGGCTATTTAAAATGCCCTACCAACAAGCCCATATTGCTACTCTCGTCGATCACAGTCCTCGTATCCGATTCCTTCAATGATTCCGATGACTACACAAGCAACGAGCGTATAAACAAATGTTGAACTCTAATGGCAGATCCAGATAAATTTTTTTCTGATCTGTGCGGAGCAATCACATTGCAATGGCAGATTGGCAGCGTGAATTGTGTGTTCCAATGGCAGATTGAGAGAAACCGCAGATCACAGATTACTGCATGCAGCAAAAATTCTTGCTCTGACGAAATCGGTGGATTTGACCGAAAGTTGAAGTGGCATATTTTGTGCACTCGCCTTTCGTTCAGTTGCTGATGGATGTCTGGAAAACTCTTTGCACTCTTTCGCACCCTCTCGTGCTCCCTCGCTAGATTCACGCTCACATAGTGCTCCCGTCAAGACGCACGCGTTCCAATCGCAGATTTGATGAAAGCAATCCCGCTCGGATCTGCGCGCTCCACTCCGAATCCGGCCTAGCGTTCACGATCTGCCATTACAATTGAACAAAAGCAAGAGCATATTGCCATACGTGCTCTTTTTTTCTATTTTTATGTTATGGACCATTGGAAGTGCGCCCGAAAGGCTGGGAACCATCGAGACCACGGGTGTCCAGCCCTCACTCCAGGACACCTACCCCTGCCTCTTTCCTTCCTATCTGAATGCAGACACGACATTTAAGGGCAAAGCTCCTTTCGCTCGGGGCAAGTCCTTCAGTGCGCCGTGCGCATTAGTTCTCGTGACGAGCGCGATTGCTTTCAGCGCTCTTTCTTTCTCGTTGTGGGGAGCTCTGTGAGTGCACATCTCCGCACAGCTACTTATCATGGACAATTTAGAAGCGAAGGCAGCGCTGCGGAGATCTCGATACGCGGCTACAATGTGGACCCGCCGCCAAGGCCACGCCGTGAGAGCTCGCAAGCCCGAAGGAAGACACCAACGTTGGTAGCAATCACAAGGCAGCACCAGCATCGATAGGGAAGTGGTGGCAGTGGCGAGGGTCACGCAGCGGAAGCTAATTGAACTCGTGGACAAGCGAATGCCGAAGTGAGAGCCCTAGAAGCAGAGGCGGCACGCAGGCAGCGGCGTGAGAACTTCGTATCGTAGCAGGCGCAGGAACCATTGGTCAAGCGTCGAAAGCGGTCGCTACCTGAGCTTGGTGGGGCCGACGCGTGCTCGATCGCTCCTTTGGCCACAATTCAAACCACAGGCGGTCGCAAACCACAGGCGGTCTGTCAAACCACAAGCGGTCGCAAAGGTATGCGACCGCCTGTGGTCTGACCATGACCTCAGCGTCATCACCTCCATCCGCAATGACCAGTGCCGAGCAACGCTACAGCCTCCTATCCAAGACCTTCTCGTCACGTGCTTCATTGACAACAAAACTGTACTTCAAAGAAAAACGCTCCGCACAGCTTTGTAATCACTAGTGTAATTCTTGCACACAATTTCAGCTACATTTAAATGATTACAACTTGTGTGTATATAACTTTCTGTAGGTGCATCGATACGTAAACAAAAACATCATGTATATAGGCGTACTTGTGATCACCCCTCTAAAAATGTGTCGAGTCTTTGTAATGTGCGGGCGAATCTTTTCACGGTTTTGCCGATAAGCTTTGCAGATTTGCCCGAGTCATCATCATTTGCTTTGTGTAACGGCGGAATTATTTTCGACCTCAAACTGGATTCGCACTTGTATCTTATGTTTGTAAATCGAAACATTTCGGAACAAAACATGAACATGAATACTTTTCTATATTTGTCCAGAGCTCCGAATACATCGAGTTCGTTTTTTCTCTTTGGTGACACTATTCCCCCTTCTTGCGATGCGCAGTCCGACCCCTCCTGAGTCGGCTTTTTGAAAAGTGGCCCTCCACCTAGAAAGGCTACCGATTCCCGATCTAGATACGTTAGAGGGACAGATGAGGCCTATATATTCCTACAGAATGGGTACGTCTGTTACAATCGTGGCTTAACGGTCAGCAGAGAATTACGGGTGGGGTTCTTTACCCACATAAATATAGCTAGTAGCATGGAGGAATACTATACCATGCATGAAAGGGGTGGCAGGTGTCGTAATTAATGTTAATAAAAGAGACAAGATGAAAAGGTGCTACAGGCTTACGCGCCTACATCCAGTCATGATGACGCGCTATTTGAAAGCTTCTATGAAGACAGGGAAGCCAATGAATAAAGTAAGAACAGCATGTTGTTACGGTGCGCGACTTCCATGCCAAGTTTGCACAAAAGCAGGCTGCAGACCAGGCAGAAGAGGAATATGATATCGGTACTAAAACGCCCCAAGGTAATTATTAGTGTATTTGCAGAAGGCAATAATTAACGGATCTTTAATATTTTCTACCAAAAACGAGTCAACCATAAGTGGACATGGAAGAGCCCTAATGACGAAAATATGAGCGAAGTAGACTTTATACTGAGCACACAACGAGACATCATGTAGGATATAGAAGCGCTTTGGTAAGGTACGATGCAGTGACCATAGCATGGTATGGTCTCGAATTTACCTTGACTGGAAAAAGAAACGAGAGAAATTGATACGCAAGAAGCCAGTCTATGAGCTAGCAATGAGAGGGAAAGTACAAGAATTCAGACTCTCGCTTAAAAACAGATACTCGGAACTTATCAAGGAAAGTGGCCTTAGCGTTGACGCAATAAATGATAATCTGACAATCATCATTACGGAGCGTGCAATGAAAGCTGGAGGCACAGTAGTTAAACCTCACACTGGCGATCTATCCCAGGAGACGGAGAACTTCATTAAGAAGCGTGAAATCCTGAAAGCCTCAAACACAACAGACAAAATGAAACCAGCAGAGCTTTTGAAGTTGAATGATAAGCGTAGCTATCCAACGTAACAAGGTGTTACATGGAGATAATTTAACATGCTCTCTACAACGTAGGAAGCATCAAAGGTGTAAAGAAAAAACTGGGATAGACAAAACACCAGAGGTGTGCGCTAAGGGTCAAGGAAGGCAAAGTAAGACCCAGGGCTGGGCAGTATCGCGATACAGGAGCATCGCTATAGTTTTTCTTGGATACTTTTGATTATCTGTATTGCTGTGCTGGGATAATTTTCAAAAATGGATTTGTATCTCAGTAGTGAAATACTTTTACTACTGGGGCATGTGACGCCCGTATCACGATACTATCCAGGACACGGTTATTTCGTAACATTTCTTTTAAGGAAGGAGCTGAGACGTCTTTACATAGAAAAGAAGAATTTTCTGCTGTGACCTTGGCAGTCCGCGGTGAGATATGCCCTCAGCATTTCTGCATTTCTGCTGAAGGCGGAACTGACTTCTACCGTTCTTGAAAGCAAGCTAGATGCTTTTATATTCGCATTCCACTGTGCAACTTCAGACATAACTGGAATGTGTTGAATAATCGCCTGCTTGAGCTTGCCAACAATGATATACTACCATTTGAAATTGCAGCAGTGATATTTTTATTTTGAGAACTACATACTGTGCAATAGGCGCCAACCAACAGCATCGTTTTGAAAATGTTTTTTTTTTTTTGATGCCGATTATACGAGCGCTCGTGTTGTGTGGTTCCTCGCTTCGTCCTTTGTGTTTTCTCTGCGCTCCCAGTTCGCTGAACGAAAAAAAAATGAATTACCAACTGGCCCACATTTTGATCCTTCTGCGATTATACGAGCAGGGCTTTTTTTGTTTTTGCGGCGCACTTTTGAAAAACCGGAGCCCATCGAGGAAACCACAAACCAGCTAAAGAATTCTGTTTGTGGTGTCGTGTGCCATCAATTATACTTATTTCTCAAAGCATTTCTGGAATACGCCAGCACGGCCACACGGCGATTGGAAGGGGATCTTTTTGCGTTTCCTTTCGCATTCATTGTTTCGCTCGCTCTTTTCTCTGCTTTCTCTGTGTTTATAGGATACACGAAATCTTCAACTGGAAGTAAGCGGTCGTCTTCATTGTTTATGTGTTCCCCTCCTGCTTTGCGCTAGGCCACTTTAGCAAAACTGGAAACCAAATAGCCTGACGAGCACAAATTTGTGCTCCTCTGCAGTGGTCGAGCGACTTTTCTTGTTGGCGAGTATTGTGTTGAGGCCGAAGCGACAATGTATGACGGTCTATTTGAGAAGCTACTGCTTCTTAAGTGCAATTGACGCGCCAAATGTTTCAACAAAACAGATTTATGTTAAATAAAATTATACCCTTTATCATTTAATTAGTTTTTTTATAGTTCCGGCGCTTTTCTTGAACTATGCTACTTCTAGCGTAGCTTATACTGTTGCCACCAAGTATACCGATTTCAGTGTATAATGCGTGTGACTCTTTCTCTCGTGCAAAATAGTTTTTATTACAACTGGTATCTGTTAACATGTCGTTATTGAAAATTATGTGTCATGTAAGCTTCTTTGTAATGCCTTAATAACACTCAGAGTAAGGTGATGAAATAATGAATGAACCTAATTGGAAGTTTCAGTGCGCTGCGCATTGCAAATAATATGCTGCACATTACGAATGTGTGTACGGAGTATGACTATCCCCGATAAGAAAAAAAAATGACTTCAGTATCTGTATTGCTGTATCTGTATTCCGTAGTACTTTTGTTCTTCTTTTCGCGAGAATACTTATGAAATATCCCTGTACTTCAATTACAAATGTATATCAGTATCGGTCTTTTACGCTCCCAAACCATGTATTTCGATATCTGTATACCGAAATGCTTTTTGGGGTATCTCTGCCCAGCCCTGGTAAGCACCGATATAGATACGATAGGTAAAGTAGCGGAGGAGTTTCACAGAGATCTCTATAGCAACCAGAACAACCACGACCGTAATGTAACGACTAGCTGTAACCCAGATGAAATCTTACTAGTAATAAAAGAAGAACTAAAAAAACTTGAAGGGAAAGCAAACTCGCAAAGCTGCTGGTGGAGTTCAGGTAACATCACATCTGCTCGAAAATCGAGGACATATCGTGTTAGAGAAACTAGTCGTCCAGTATACGGAGGGTCTTCTGAGAGGGAGTGTACCAGAATCATGGAAGAATGCTAAAATCATCTTATTACACCAGAAAGGAGACTACAACGACTTGAAGAATTACAGGTAAATCCGCTTGATCTCCGTCGTATACAAGGTATCTTTAAAGGTATTTGCTAACTGAATTCAGACAACATTATAATTTGATCAACCAAATGATTATGCAGGATGTCTATCAGGCTACTCAACAATCGACCATTTTCATACTATCAATCAGGTGATAGAAAAACGCTCAGAATACACCAAGCCACTGTACACAGGCTTTGTAGATTACGAAAAGGCATTTCATTCAGTAAAGATATCAGCAGTCACGCAGACACCGCGGAATCAGGATGTCCGCAAAGCACATATAAACATCTTGGAACGAATCTATAGAGCATCCACTGCCACTATAGCACTCCATAAAAAAGCGACACAATATCTATAAAGAACAGTGTAGCACAAGGGGATACGATCTCCCCACTGCTATTTACCACGTGTTTACAGGAGTATTTCTGAGATCTAAATTGGCAAAAGTTAGGAATAAGAATTGATGAAGAGGACCTTACTAACCTGCACTTCGCCAAAGACACTGCATTGCGGCGAAAGTAAGCGGACGAATGGCATTTAGTGATTACCAAATTATACATGGAGAGGAGAAAGGTAGGTCCTAATGTTAATCTGCAGAAAACGAAAGCTATTTACATCAACCTCGGAAAATAACGGTACTTCGAGATAGGTAGCAGTGCACTTGAAGTTTTATAACAGTACCTCTACTTAGGAGAGATAGTAACCGCGGAGCCATACCATGAGAGTGAAATAACTAGAAGATGAAGGATCGGGTGGTTCAAATTTGGCAATTATTCTCAAATTGTGAATAGTAAACTGCTAATAACTTTTCAGAGGAAAGTATATAACAGCTGCCTCTTGTCGGTACCTATGTATGGAGCAGACACCGTGAGGCTTACAAAGAGGGTTCAGCTTAAATTGAGGACGACGCAGCAAGCGATGGAAAGGAAAATAATAGGTGTAATCTTACGAGACAAGAAGCGAACTGAGTGGATAAGGGAACAAACCGGAGTTAAGGATATCATAGTTGAAATCAAGAAGAGAAAATGGACATGGGCGGGTCATGAAGCGCGTTGGCAGGGTAACCATTGGTCAAAAAAAGTAACTGACTGGATTCCAATGAAAGCAAGCGGGTGACCAAGAGACCCAAAGTTAGGTGGGCTGGTAAGAATTGGAAATTCGCGGTTATCAAGTTACAGAAGCAAGCGCCGGACAGGGATGACTAGTGAAACATGGGAGATGCCTCTGCCCTGTAGTGGGTGCAGTAAGACTGATGATGATGACAATAATGGTGATCTAGATAACCGAATGACCTTCGGATTAGATTACGCACACAACGCGACTATAGCGATAACCCTAGAATCTGCGATGGCACCTGTATAAAAGGCCGACGCACTTCAACGTTCATAAATTATCGACGGCCGACGCTGTGTTCGTCGCTACTAGTGCAAAGGCGTGAGAATAAGTGTAGAGATCACGACATTGCGTGGCACATTGCATCAATGCGCCATCTAGTGACATGGCGGCTGCTGCGTGGGCATGCATGTCCCTTTGTGTCGGGTGGCCTCTCATGCCGCTCTGTTTTAGAGGGTTATGGCGCTCATCCGAAACAACGACTGGGTGTTTAGTTTCTTTGCACCACCGAATCTGGGCTGTGTTTTTTTGTGTACCGGCTGCGGCTGGCCGCTTCAGGCACCAGGCTCGGTTCGTTTTTTTGATTGGTTAATCAGCCTAACTATGCATAGCTAGCATGATATAGCACAATGAAGCCAATCACACAAGATTAGGTTGCAGCCTAGCTTGCCTTTCTTGAATTCAGTCATGTTAAACTTATCTGAGCCTATTGAGGCATACTTTAATAATTGTAGTCAAAATTATTCATACTTTGTTCAGCATCGTATCACCCAATGAAGCGAAGGTTAGGAAGGGTTAAATAAGCTGATTCTAAATAGGCCTAGTTTCTCATACTGTTTTCATGCTAAGCCAAGATGAGCAAAGATGAGTCGAAGTAAACAAAATCTAACTACGCACACTTGATCATGATATCCCTTAATTATGCTAAGCGTACATTGTTTAAATCAAGTAAACCCAATTGTGACCAACTAACTCATTGAATTCTCCATGAGCACCAAGAAACCAACCCCACAAGAAAAGGATATTGACCGAGAAAGATCCTAATGACTGCTTACAGATCACACAACGTTTAATAATTAATGTGTAATCAATGTTAATAAAACCAAATACTAATTAAGCCTGACTAATTAGCCCTAGCCTTACACACCACACACACTGGTGTTTCACGTGAAAATACCACTAATTATGCAAACCTGGGCTGATTAGGTGGTACAAACGTAAGTATAGTTAAAGGTCAATAAGCGTGGTTGAATTTACATCACCTAATGAATCGCCGTACAATTATGTCTACTTATGTCATCTAATGAAAGCCAAATAAACAAATCAATTGAATTCGGATTTTACATGAGTTAATAAAATCCAAGCTACGATATACTGATTATTGCTTACGGAATCAAGCCTTATGGAGCTAAACAAAATGAAATTAGCGTCAAGACAAATTTTCATTTTGGCAAATCAGTGTGTGTCAGTGAAGCCTACCCAAGGCACTCGAGTTTGCTGTCGCAAAATTATCCAACTACGCTTATTTAGGCCTGATTGAGACTTGGTTGCTAGTTATTTATCATTATTTGTTAACTCCGAATAATTCTGTGTCCAAGAAAGAAAACCAACACCTAAGTTTACGCTTATTACCTTCATGTGATCGAAAGAGTCTCTTTAACGTACTATATATTGCGTGGCAGAAGGGTAGAATCAGTCGCCAAAAGATGCGAATAATGCAACGACTGGTTGTTTTGAAGGTGTAGCGGTCCCAAAGCACTCCGAAATATTTTATCCTTATCAGAAGGAGAAGCATCAACAATGTGAACAGCTGCGTAGGTTTACGAGTTGGTTCGCAAAACAAAAATTTATGGCGTAGTCAGCATATAACAGCAGTGCTTCCAATAGGAATTCAATGGTACTTTGAAATGGTGAACGTCCTACTCGCACAGTCAGCCGTTTTCTTACGGCAGGGTTGAGGCATGCACAGAGCACAGAAGAAGGTTTGCAGTTCAGAAAGCGATTGGTAGAAGGCCTGGTTATGCTACCACTACTTACTCTTGAAGGCGTAGCTCAAGCGTCCTCCCCCCTTTCACTAAACCTCTTGAGGAAATAGTCAAATGGGCTATGTAGAACAAAAACTTAGCCCTCTAAAACATGTGAAGTTTTCAACGGAACACCTACTCACTTAGTTCTTCGATAAACTCCTTTAAGTCATCGATAAGCTTTGTCATCAGGTAGTCTTCTGGATTTTGAGGCTTCGTAGTGAGGCCGTAGCCACGCAAATCAGGAGCCACAATGCTGTGGTTACGAAAAACAACAAAAAACCAGATCATTACTATTGTAAAAACCTCAATTTACTGCAGTGTGACGCCAGAACGGCACCCGGGTGATAGGAACTTGAATTTGTCCGGTTTTCTAGAACAGCTATATGAACTTATCCTGCTCTTCGTAACCTGTATTTCTTAATCAGTATTTAATGTTTCTACAGAGTACTACAGGGAGGAGGAAAGGTAGGGTTAGCGCAGTTTTCCAGTTCCGGGCAACTTCCCTACTCAGACAGAAATCGTAGAACACTGCCCGCTGCACGCGAAGAACACCATACAACCTTTTCTTTAGAGGGAAATTTCTTAGGGGTACCTTCCACGAAACAGCGTTTGCTGCAACCACAGTAAATTATGCATACAACTTTCCCGTGGATATGCTAAAATAGGTATATGTGTGCCTTGACGCAGGGCATTCTGCAACTTTCTCTATGTAAAATGACATGATAACACACACAGGGTCAATGCAGCTGAACCTTATTTGGGGATTTACACAGAACAAGGATATTTTATTCTCCCTCTTGAAAATGCAATCAAGCTTGAAATCTATGACCCACGTAAACAGGCTACAAAAATATTTCGAGGCAAGGTGTTCTGAAATACATGGTGATCTTAATATGACGGGGGCTTTTTATTGCAGTCGTACCTTCGCAGATATATAGTTTAGTGTTTGACATGCAGCTTTAAACTATTTCATGAACAGCTTGGTTCTATCGCTAAAGCATATATATATATATATATATATATATATATATATATATATATATATATATATATATATATATATATATATATATATATATATATTCTTTATTCTTCAATGAATGCACGTCATCAACCTGCCAAGCAGCAGTAGCCAGCACTTGAAAAGGTCCAGTGATTTTTCAATGCTGTTCAATTTGGCTTGTCTACAAACCTTTGTAACAAGTCGCCTATTTATTACCAAAGATATTATACGCTACAAGCTTACCAGAATTGTTCCCCAAGCGTAGCTATCTGTCTATTCCATATGAACCAGAAATCCAAGAATCCATGCAGCATCAGAAGCATAGGACGGTCTGCTCGTACATCTTCGCAACCTTTGGTCACGTAATGCATGGTGATGTTCTAGAGGGAATGCAGCATGGCCATCATGTGAATGTCAAAGACTTGTGAGCTTGATGCTAGAACATATTTTAAAGAAAATAAATAATTTTCGACACTCATAATCTGCAAGCGCAATGACTACAGAGATGAAATGGCGCAGCACAAATGCTTGTGATGTGTCCTTTCTGGTCGCTGGCGTCTTGCCGCCTGTATTTGATAAGCAGGCACAAGTTCTAACTACCTCGGCTTTTCGTTTTGCATAGTTTTTATAGAATAGTATTTAAGAATACAAATAGCACTACATTTTATTGCAAATTTCGGCATTGGTAATTATCCATGCTATTTTTATATACCCAGCTTTAAATATTGTCTTACTCTGCACTGCGTCGCACGAGAAGCTCGGCAGCAGGAACGCGAACCTTCTCCTTGTTTTTTCTTTATTTGTGCTGTTTCATTTTCCGTTACTTGCATTTATATTAATAACACGGCACATGGTCTGCATTCGGACGTGTAGTTTTTTTTAAAGCATAGTTTGTTTTGTGGCTGTTTTTGATCGCACGTATTTTTCCTGTCTTTCATCTTTGTTCACGTTGTATTTCTTGCTGTTGCCCCGCTGTTTTCTGTAAAAGCAGAATTGTTGCTTGTAAAAGGAACCCCTGTGCTTTATGACTTTCTCATTTGTCGTAAACATCACTATACGTGCAACCCTGCACGGGTCAACTGGGCAACAAAAAAATTGAAATGCGCAACCTATATGGTGACCTTTAAGGCTTCTCATGTTGAAGCGTAAAATGGATACTTGCAAGTTTGCCGCTATGCTTTTATTTAGATCGGCGGTGAATCACTTGTACTTTGTGACACGCATAATTTCCTCCTCAATTTAATTGGTTCTCTTAGAGCTCCATGAGCTTAATGTATGAAATCTGCAAAAAGCTTGTAGTGACGCCTCATTCGTGACAAGCAATTTAAGGGTGCCTTTTGGGGCTCTGTCCACGCAGTATGGCTTGATGTATGCTCATTCTAGCCCCCGCCCGCTAATACGAGCTCCGATGAGTTCAAACATTTTTTTAGTTTCGTTAGAGTTCCGTGGAATTAATGAGTGTTTACTGCATATTAAAAAATTCATGGCTTGACGTCAGGTTATGACAAGCAAACATGACATGTCATAACTTTAAGCCCTGACGCGTATAGAGCACGAACCATGACCTTGTTACCTGCATTTCAGAGTTAGTTTCATTGATCTCATATATCCTAAAATGTGCTTCATATTAGGTGAGCGTGCGATGAACCTAAATTATTATAGAAAAAATAATACTTGCATCCACTTTACATTATGATCTTGCCGCCCGCATCTGTGTGCTCTATAATGATTCTTTCGCTAGCTTCATATACGGAACACTGACATCGCATGACATGGGAGTGTAATACAAGTAAAATAGAAGCCAGAATAAAAAAAATTCGCAGATCTTACGTACCTCGGAAATCAATATTATGCGAAGCATTTTGATGGAAGGTGACTGTGTTGTAATTTTTTATCGAAGGAAACATTACGAAGTGGTGCTAAAAGTGTACACAAATGCAGGTACATACTTGCGTTAAACAGCTGCATATCTTTTACATGACCAGCTGTTTACAGTTGCGTAACGGTGCCAACAACAAAGTTTATATTTGTTACCCCAGAAGCAGTAATTTGATACGAAACACTTGTGCTTGCGAGGAGCGGTAGCCGTGGGGACTGCTACATGAACCAGCTTCAGCGGATAAAGCCTAACTTCTGTTCACGTCTCATTCATGTGATGAATAGGTCATAGGAGTACATGTGTGATGTTTATTAAAATGGACAGCCAGCCCCACAACCACAATTGGCGTTTCACGAATGAGAGTTGCAAATGTGGACTTGTCTTGGGACTAAGTAATTAGAGGCAAAGTGACCCATGGTGGTCTCGAAAGCGCTATGTTCTGTCCATCGGTGCCTTTCTGTTTCCGTATTTCACTTTGCGCTAGATAAAATTCGAACGTTAGCAAATATCTGAAAGAGTAGTTAAGAGACGCGGTATGGCTTTGTGGTAGAGTACTTGATTGCCACGCAGATTCCTGGGGTTTGATTCCTGCTCAAACCCTCTGCATTCGTCGGGTAAACGTAGCCAATCTCAGTTCTTTTTAACACTCACTTGATAAAACTACCCATTTCCGTTCTTGTTGTTCAGGGGTAGATATAAACTGTCCATAATCTGTGCGCATACCCGCGTACCTGTGGCACTTAGCCGCCAATGGGTTTCTGCCACAGGCCTGGCGGATAGAGTTTCATGACGTAAGTGACGGGACATTGACATTATTAAATACATGACAAGCGAGTCATATCCGTCAATCCATCTAACCCTCACCTACCAATTTTGGTCTACCCCAAGTAAAGGTGGTTATTACGAGTGCACTCAGACGAATATATAGATAGATAGATAGATAGATAGATAGATAGATAGATAGATAGATAGAAAGAAAGATATATAGATAGATACTGAAAGTGCCTGCAGTACGCATAGAAATCCTTCACATTCATAAATCATGACATGCATGTTTGGCAAGTTAGGATCTCATCACCGGTGTTTTCTTTTTCTCTTGGTGGTTTGACTAGGCTGATATACAGTAAAAGTTTGCATTGCATGATGTCAGCTCATGACGAGCACGAATGATTAGTCACAATCTGTTATAGATGACGTATCACGCAAATATTGAACAAGCCACCTTCGGCTTTGTGATGCCACAGGCATTTTGTTCATTTATAGTACAATAAAAGAAGCCTGTAGCTTGTACGTATACCTGTTTACGTGAACGTTTTTCCAGATACCTTTAAGAATTTGCGCATGCGCGGGCCTTCGCGGAACGTACAATTTTACGGAACGTGAACCGCGCCCAAATATGCTTAATTTGTTCGCCCCTGTCTCACAAATCTACATTCTTTCGAGGCCATTCGCAATATCAATTTAAGGACACTCCAGCCGCCGAGGAAAAATAAGACGATGTGCAAGAGATCGCCTCAATTGTTTCAGCAGGATTGCTTAAGCTCGATGACCTCGCATGGCGAAGTCGTAAGCGTAAAAGGCTCCTGGCAGGCAGTATAGGTAACGCCATCTAGCGGGGCTAAGATGAACTAGGTTATCACAATGTTGTTATTGCGGAAATATCGTGCATTTTACTTTTGGCGTTAATGCCCTGTAGCGTCATAATTACGAATGAGTGGTATTTTTAGCAATTTCCGCCTTCGAAAACACTAGGCGGGAAAAAAAAGCGTATTCATTTCTGTGGTTGTGAAAATTGGTGGCACAAGATATCGACGCTATCACCCGATAACCCGGTACCTTTATACTACTTGGCGTACATTTGGATACCTTACTCTAAAGGTTACTTTTTTATGGTTCTGCCGCCATGACAATCTAGCCTTATCTAAATAAAGTATAGTTCAAATGATGTTGTCTGCATGTTGTGGTTTATAAGTTTACGTACGTATACGTAACGGTTTCCGTATGGAATCTAAATCTTTCCTAAAACATTCAGTGTGGTAACACGGTAAACGCAATCTGGTATTGCGGTAACATGGTAACTTGAAAAGGTATATGTACCAGCTAAACCATAATGTTTTCATAGTGAGGAACGAGCTTATGTGACTAATGAATAACATATCATAGGTTACGTGTGCGTCACTGGGATGAATTAAGCACACAAGACTAAAGACTGCCGTTTAACTAGCCTTAGTAGTCTCGAAAGTTGTAACGCACGGCATAAGGAATTCTCGCCTGACGTTATGAAATCCCGTTTTCCGCCATAAACTGCATATTCCTGCACAATATTCACACAGCATATAGCGCTCTTAAACGACGCTGCGCTGCTGACAAAGATAGAAAGTTAGTTCATGGGCAACAACAACAACAACAAGAAAGAAAACGTAAGCTGTCCAGATGCGAATGTATGCTATATCTGTTTTCTAATATATACAGGAAGTACTTTCCTATATACATGCTGCGTTCCTAGCGACACTCGGCTGACAATAGTTGCGAAATCGCTGCAGTGCTCGGAACGCTTCGAACCACCACGCATAATAGGTGGCCCCAACGTTGGCGGCAGCTGGTCGATGCGATATTACACTTTATCTTGATTGGCAAGATTGCAGCAGTATATAGTAGAGTGCGCTAAGTTGCCTGGAGAGTTTCTTTCTCTTATATAGCTTACGCCAGGCACGGTGTTTTTTGCGGCAGCCAGTGCGAGCAACTGCAACTGGCGCCGCTACTGGGTCAAACAGAGATTGTTGACAGAACCTCTCTTTGACTCCCCATAATTTCACCCGCCATAAATTACGCACCACCAGCTATCGTCCACCGAATCAGCAAGGTGGTCATTCGGCGCAACACTTGTCTCTCTTCCGGGATGAAGTGTACCGAATGAGCCACCTGGGACAAGCTTATGTCGTTGGCTAAAGTCCGCAGAACAAGGAATTTAATGGTCCTTGCTTCTCACTACCACGGTGGCGTGATATTTAAAAGCACTCTTAAATCAATCAGCGACAACTATTTTAGGGGCCGCAAGCATATATAATCCCAAAACCACCTAGTTACATTTCGCCGCCTATTAACCCCCCTGCAACATTTTCTATGCTCTTCTGTTAACCGAAGCTACAAACTAGAACGGCCTATCCTACGGCACCATCATCATCTACCTTTCAAAGACGACGTCGGTTATTGGAATGAATACTACAGCATTCTTCAACACTTGCTTTTAACCTAATTGAAATCTAACCACCCTTTTTGCGCGGTGCGTCACCCACAAAAAAGACGGGGTCTTTAAGGTAATAAGCTAGTCTTAAACACTGCGCAAGACTCACTAAGCGTTAATTAAAGTGTGAACAACTCATCCAAGTTTCAACTGTGTTTTTTAGAATTTGTGAGAGAACCATCTCACAATATACCTTTACCATCTTTCGTTCTCTTTTTTAGCCAGTCTCCTTCCCACGATGAACAGCAAAAAACTTGTGCAACGCGAAAAGAAAGGCGAGGCCCATATGTAACATAAGTTGCATCTACTAGGAGGGTACGCTTATAATTTAAAAAGAGGCACTCCAGCCAATAGGCGGCGCTCTTTCAAGCCACATGATACATTTGTCCAAGCGTAAGCTTCAGGACGAGGCTACTAGAGCGATAAAAACTGTATCAGCTGGCTCGGCTTCAATAAAAGCGAGCTTCTATCTTCTGAGAAAAAGAAGAGGAAGTCAGTCTTGTTGGTGAAACGCAAATATATCGTTCACAATAATAGGTAAGAACTGCAAACGCAAAGGCATGTGATGCTGAACAACAATGTATCGGAGGGGCTTCAATAAGTCACTTTTGGAAACGGTGCTGTTATATGAAGTACAATAATAGTCTGAAATCTTCATTTGTATGGCCACGTTATGTCTTTTAATATATACCGCTTTGCTTAAAAAGCCTTACTAAAGAAACGCCGAATTTCTGATGGTTTGAATGCAGTGTCATTAAAACGCATTTCGAAGTGTTAGTACGAAGTATGAAAAATGAGTGTGGTCCCCCCATGCACCTGCGGCTAAGATGACATCTCGCTTACACCAAGAGTGCGGCATGGTTCTATACCCAGTTAAAGCCACTGTTCTTGGTAAGTCGATGTGGTCGGAAAAGCTCCTGAGCTTCCATACTAGCAATCACACTTGTTACCTTCACCGCGGAAGAGTGCTCTCATTTACAAACAGTGGCATGGTGGCAAAACAAAAAAAAATTACGCAGATGGAATGAATTGATACGCTTTACCTTCGTCACAGTAGTCTATGTTGCCTATTTTTCGCATATCAGAGAGATACCTCAGATCGTTAGTCAGTTGAATCAGAAAGTTTATCTGAACATATTAATTGCATTAGAACAGGAACTATGTGGGGACATCATGAGAGTACATGACGCACGATACATTCTGCTTATGCCTGAATATCATAACTAGAAACTTCGATATGGTGTCTTATTGCAAATAAAATTAGGGCTAAAATGTGGTACGTACGGTGAGATTTGAGTATGCGTGCCTCCCATACGTGTCGTTCGTTAGGTCTGGTGGTTCTGTCCGGTTTTTAGGAGTAAGTATTGATCGTCCGTGCAAAGCAACTTGAACCTTCACGTAAGTTTGCATCCAGATCCACATGCTAGATGCGATCGCAGCGATGATGATTTTGGCGATCGATGGAGACACCATGTTGTAACAGTGCAAGCAAGCGTTTGCTGGGAACAAAAGGCAACTGCAACAAAAAGAAAACAAAATGTACGACTAATTAGAAAGTGACTTCGGTAAGTTGAAGGTAAGAACTGTTCCTAGCTACAGTGGTAAGCAGATGAGAACAAATAAAAAAAATCACAGCATACCCACGAGGTAAATGATGACGAATGGAACGAAGCTTTGTGCAGAAGGACGCACGGTCACATGGACGGACGCATGGAGAGACAGACAGATGCACGGACGGACGGAGAAATGCAGAGACAGAGGCGCGGGTGGACGCATGGACTAACGGATGGACGATGGGACGCAATGACGGACGGACACTCTGAATACCAGCATCTCACATAGTTTCACTATATTTTGGATGGATGCTATCAGCCTCTCCTTCATAACGGGCTGGTGACATGTGTGCCGTCAGGCTCGCAAGAAAAAAAAACCAAAAGAAATGTCTGTGTTTATGTTGGCTTAATGCCTTATCTACTTTGATTAAATTGATCATATTAAAACATGGAAAATTAGAAACTTGTGTTCCACCTCTCGGCCTTTTCAGGCAGAATGACCTCATTCTCCCGCTGTTTCTGCCCTTTATCACTACTTTTTGGCCACTTATACTCCAACAGTCTCTTCCTTACTTCTATCGCGGTCGTGTTCAGCTTCCATGTTTGTCCCTGAAACCCAAACCCTCATGGAGGCTTTTACCCACAGGTATACCTGGGTGGATATCGGCCCATTAAATCAGAACATGTTTCATCGGTAGGGGTGCTTTCGAACGCGTTGTCATGAAGTGAGATTCAGTAAAGAAGATGAACAATACACATGCCGTTGCGGAATTAAGAGAACGATGCAACATGTTTTATCGTTTTGTTGAGTTCCCCACAGCATGTTTATTGTTCTCATATACAAGTCTCGCCATCCAGCGGACACTCTCAGGACTAAACGAGATACGACGGCACGGGACGTATGACCCACGGTGTAAGGAGCTTCACTTCTAAAAGGAAAAACACAACCCTGATGTCATCACTACGTCCCAACAAATGTTTACTTAAAAACGAACTTTATGAATTATTCCTATTTGACGAACAAATGGGCGCCGAATTCTTGTTTAGTTAGGCGGAAGAGACGACATCTGTTTGATCGTGCACAAAAGGTGGTGTTGGTCACGAAATGCATACGGAGGAGACTTCAAAACATGGGTTTACGGCCCGCCGCTGAAATATGGCAGTTCGACAATGCGTAACGCGCATTGGTATACTTAAACAGGTCATGTAATTGTGCTAGTTTCAATAGACTATCATGCGAGCATCACGAACGGCGACAAACAAAAGAAGAAAGGACCGAAACGAATTCTTATTTTACAGCGTGAGTGGTTATTATGGCAAAACAGCAGCCAATTTTAGCGGTATTGCGGTCCACCAGCATACATCACATCTGCCACGTACATTAAATAGAAAAACAAAAACAAAACAAAAACAGGGTTTGTGCAGGATTTCAGCTCAAGAATTTTGCGAGGCAAGCACATGCTCCATCACAAAGCTATGCTAAAACTTGAATATTTTTTTTACTACATAAGCGTCATTTATGGCGAGCAAGCGCGTTAAAATGCGAAATATTACGTGATAGATGAATAAAACCAATCAAGGCACTACACTGTGTGAATTGCGTGGTGACTGGTTGTTTTCAGCCATATTATTCATTTCAAAGAGCTTGGGGAAAAGTCTTTGTTAATGTAATTTGGCGTGGACAAAGGTTGGGGGTAGAGAATTGGGGGATGTGAACTTTCTTCAGAATTTCCAATTTTGGTAGATTTTATACACAAACGTAGGGCATGAGGAAATCCCGCCTCCCCGAAAAATTTCTTTTTACGTTGCTGTAATTCACATAACATTAAAAATGTGTGGTGCTATGTAGGTGTGCATGAAGTCATCAGAACGCGCAGTAGATGACTATTTATGTCATTTAATGAGATTACTTACAGCGTAGTGGGCCCTCTCAAGAGTTCTTGTAGTAGGTGTCGTAAGAGTGTGCGGTGGGCTTTATAGGTTTCGCCGCCAGCTCACGCTCTGACTGGTCATGTGCAAGTCCTCCAACCGTGCTGACTTTTGCAGCTCTGTCCTAAGCTTTCACAGCGCGTCCATAGTCCCACAGCGTCCCTGTCACGGCAACAGTAATCCTCGGCTTGTACTGGACCATCCAGTTTGAAACTCTCATGTCAACCAACGCACGCCTCAAGAACGCGTGTTAACCTATTGAACACGAACTTTGGAAGAACCGCACGAATGAAGGAATGTTGCAGTAGATAGCGGTGACAGCGAAGCGTTTAATCACTTCAAGTTAAATTCCAAATTAAACACGAAAAATCATCTGAGTACACCTTCCAGAAAGAGGAAGTGTCGCGAAGGCAGGCCCCCCCCCCCCCCTTTCCTTTAATTAGAAGGACTGCAGATTCTCTTCGCACACTTGATATGCAGGTGACCTATCTCTAACTGGTCAAGCAATCTAAACTGTGACACGTCTGTTCTTCAACATACCAACTATATGCGCTTACAACACCAGTCCTAATTTTTGCTCGTACTGCTTTTAAGTAGGAGTGGTGAAGCGAAATACTGCTTAACTTGGCTGGCGGGTGCCAACTGCTTGTGTATAGTAGCATTTCAGCCTGCAATGCTCTAGAAGGCCATGACAAATCAAGAGAAAGTGCATAAATGAATTTTTGTGTCAAGTAAGACTGACTTTCATAATAAAAAAAAGCGAAGCTACGCTGCTTGTGAACTTGGAAGTATTCGTTAGATCGGCTGCTATATTTCTTTCTTCAACTGTTATAATCGTCTGGCGATCAATTCGGCTCTCTGGAGGAGAAAATGAGCCACCGTGGCACATATGCAAAAGCCGCTGCTGCCCGTTGCATTGCGCAAAGCGTCGTTCCGGAAATCGCAGTGGCGGAGTAAATTTAATTGTGCTTTTTAAGTAGCAAGGTATATAGTATATGCCTACAGGGTGTTGCTAAATATGCATTTTGGTTATTACAGCAAAGTATTACGTGATCGCTAATTATAGTTGGCCTGACAAAAGTCGCTACTGCAGCGAAAAAGAAGCTGTTGGCCCGAAAACGCTGTAATTAACTGATCATGTGTGTGCACGACATGGGTGTACGAAGCTTTGTATGGTTATACAGTAATCTTTATTATTAGAGCCGTATCGCCCCCAAGAATCCTCAATTCGAGGTTGCTGAATTTTTTATATAAAAACCTAAAGTGACAAAGAAGCACATTTTAAGTGCTTACGGCGAGAAATCTTGATATAGGCATCATACAAGGATGCATGCTATCAGGATTATATGTCCCGCTACTGAACTCAGTATCGTTCTTTGCTGTTACAATTAAAATATTCTTGACCAATGTTCTCCCCAAAAGTCCAAACTCTTGCTCTACTGGCCTACCCTTAAGGGAAGGCTTCCCAAAAGTTTCGTTAAACAAGAGCAAATGAAGAGGTTCAATTGTACACCACAGGTGGGGGCACCGTCCCTATTGTTAAACGCATCCGAGTCCTTGGAGTGATTATCGAATCTAACAGGGTGAATGGTGAGTCTGTAAACAAGCTCTCTAACAAGGTCACCAACGCTGTCAGACGTATCAAGCGAGTCACAAATAGAAGAGGTGGACTGAAGGAGGCCAGCCTCATTAGGCTGGTACACTGCTTTGTCATTTGTCACATCGCATACGTAGCGTCAATGCACAACTGGTATGAAGGCGAAAAAAAACAAGACTAATATCATCATCCTGAAGTCATAAAAAGTCTTTTTTGGCCTACCAGAAACTACCAGCACTGAGAGGTTACTCCAACTGGGGATTCATGAATGAAATAGCGGAAGCACTGCGAATCTCAAACCTCGAAAAGCTTACTCTCACCAACGCGGGAGCGCACATATTACAAAAGTTGGGCATCACATATCTGCGACAGCATGGTGAGAAAGTGGACATATCTAAGCAAAGTAGAGAGAAAATACACGTTGCCCTGGCTCCAAGAAACATGAACCCGATTTACAACCCAGGTCGCAGAAAAGCCAGAGGTACACTTCTACTGAAAAACTATTGCAACGATAAAAACACGCATTTCATTGACGCCGCTTGCTATCCGTACAGGCGGCGTTTAGCTATCGTTGTGATTAACGACAACGCATGCAGCTAGCATGAAGACCTGACACCCGGAGATTGCTCGAGAAATGGCCATTGCTCTGGCTATAACTGACCCTGAAACTCAAACTCTGCTCAGTGACTCACGCTCAGTAGTACAAAATTTCAGGAAAGGTGAGATTTTCGACTAAAGCCCTTCACGTACCGGTGCATGCCAGCTATATTTCCCAGGCTACCTTGATCTGGATCCGCGCCCCTATGGGCGAAGCCTGCTCGCCCTTCCCCAACCTCAACAAGGTAGCGCACTCCGCCGCACGCGATGCAACAAACCGTGCAGGAGGCGATGGCCTTCTTGAAGAGTATGCGGACTGCGATCCGCTTACGAGATACAATGAACTGACCAAGGCGTTCCACTTGGCCCGCCGATGCTATACTTAGCCTCATGACAATTTATTCAGAGCCCGAGCAGTTGCCTGGCGACAGTTGCAAACGAGCACTTATCTTTATCTCCTAATATGTCGCCGAATATACCCCGATATCTATAGCACCAACATCTGTAAGGTCTACCAGACAGACAAAGCTACGCTAACACACATGCTCTGGGCATGCGAGGCTAAAGCGAAGCGTAGTATTCCCGATGTTCCTTCGGTGAGGTGGGAATCCGCTCTGCGTAGCACCAAGCTCGCCGACCAACTCTGGGCAGTCCAGCAGGCCCGTGAAGCGGCGGAGAGTCAAGCCCTTAATGTCCTTACATAGAAGACCTGAGCCCGGGCCAATAATTTGTCGGACTATAAAGTTTTTTCACCACCACCACAATGCACATATCTTCTAAAGCGATGACAATGAAACACTCGCCCGCGCTACTCCAATTCACATGTAAACTGGAAAATATTACTCTGGCAAATACGCTAACAACGTCGACACTTAAGCAGAGCCGGTAGACACTCACTCAAACTTTTCGGATAAAATGTGTGCGTGTGACTGAAAATTATTCACCACGA
The DNA here is from genome assembly GCA_013436015.1 of Rhipicephalus annulatus. NCBI lineage: Eukaryota > Metazoa > Arthropoda > Arachnida > Ixodida > Ixodidae > Rhipicephalus > Rhipicephalus annulatus. Next base: position 42,176 of record WOVY01012676.1, read on the forward strand.
AAGTTGCTGATATTCTGGATGTCGTTCCCGGTTTCCTAACAATACAAACACCATTGTTATCATCATGAACCTGCCTACGCCTACTGCAGAGAAAAGGCCTCTCCTATGATCCGCCAATCAACATGGTCATGTGCTTTGCATCACCACAATATGCCTGCGAATTTTTTCAATTTCAATGGCCCACCTAATTTTCTGTTTTCCCTTCGTGTGTTGGCCTTCAATGAGAATCGAATCAAATATGAATAATGACCAGCGGTTACCCTGCTTACGTGTTGCGTGCCCAGCCCATGTTCAATTTTTCTTCATAATTTCATCAATTATATCATTAATCCTGGTTTGTTCCCTGACCCACTCTGCTCTATTCCTGCCTCTTAAGGTTGCATTTGTAATTTTCCTGTCCATCGCTCACTGCGACATCCTCATTCTAAGCTGAACCCTCTTTATAAGCGTCCATGTTTCTTCTCCGTAGGTGAGTACTGGCAAGATGCAGGGGGTATATATCTTCCTCTTGAGAGTTAGGGGCAGATTACCATTCATGATTTGAGAATGCTTGCCGAATGTAATGCACCCCACCATTATTCTTTTAGTTATTTCACTCTTATGGTCCGGCTACCCGGTTACTTCTTGTCCGAAGCAGACGTTTTACTTTACAACTTCCAGCGTTTCTCCACCTATCGCAAAGTGATGTTTTTGCCAAGACTTGGGCACATTACTCTAGTTTTGTGCATAATAACTTTCAGACCTACTCTCCTGCTTTCTGTGTCAACTTCAGTAATCATGAGCGGTAGTTGGTACCCTGAGCGACTCATCAAGGCAATTTCATCAGCGAATTGTAGGTTACTAAGATACCCTCAATTAACTCTTATCCATAACTCTTCACAACCTAGGCTCCGGAAAACCTCCTGTACACACGCAGTGAATACCATTAGAGAGACCGTGTCTCCCTGACTCACACCCTTCTTTATCGTGATTTTGTCGCTTTCTTTATGAAGAACTATGGTGGCAGTAGAATAACTGTAAATTTCTTCAAGTATATTTATGTAGAGTTCTTCAATGCCCTCATTTAGTAGTGCCTGCATTACTGCTGATGTGTCGACTGAGTAAAACGCCTTCTCGTAATCTATGAAGGCTACGTATAGAGATTCGTTGTATTCCACACTTTTCTCTATTACCTGAATAATATTGTGATGAGCTAAACTGACAGGTAGTGGGATACTAGCAGAGGAAAGCCACAGGACAGAAAACGAGGAAGACAGAGATATGTGGATATGCTGAAAAGATGGCTAGATGCAATCGGCATGACCCTTAATGTAAATAAGAGTGCAGCATTAATATTCACGTTAGCAAATCCTATCTCAATTTCAATATGTTATAAACAAGAGCCCATTCCGCAGGTGGAATCTCCTAATTATTTGGGAGTAACTTATAATGCAAACTTAAACTCTACTGCCCACATAGAAAGCATAGCATCTAAAGCACAATACGTCTTCGGAATTCTTCGTAAACTGAGCAACCGTCGATATGGTCTACGCAGAAGCACAATGATGATATATAAAATGTATATGCAACGAATGCTAGAATTTTGGTGCGTATTGTTCTCAGGTGGCCCTACTTACAAAATAAAGCCTATGGTTATGCTTGAACTAGAAGCCTTGAGATTTTGTCTAGGGCTTTCTAGGTTTGTAACAAACAATGTTCTGTATCAAGAAGCATGATTACCTACATTGCCTTGTTGTTTTCTTTTCCCGACGCTTCAGACGTTTCTATAATTTTATAGCCATGTGCCAAGACGATCTGAATATGCTTTAATAAATGACCCAGACACCTTTTTTCTTGCCATTGGCTATAGTTTCGAACACCACAGATTAATTTTGTCTAGAAACAACTAGATAAGATAAATGTAAAAATTCGAGATGTGATTGCAGCGAAGGTTACAAATCAAAATCTTAAGATGGAATTCAATGAGATTTTCGGCTCTAACCCCAAATTGCAATCCTATACGGTCTTAAATAGCCGACTGCAGGATTATCTTGCACACACAGACACGAATAATGTTATAGCCACAGGTGCTTCAGTAATGTATGAAAAGGCAGGTTTAGGTATACATACTCCCAATCGCTTGACTGGTCTTTTTCATGAAGACTACCAGATTTCACCCCCGTTTTTGAAGCTGAACTGTTGGCAATAGTTCTAGCACTGCAAAAGCTACCTTTGAATGCCTATAACGCGATCATAATAACGGATTCCCTGTGAGTACGTACGTCGATTACGGCGTCAACAAAATCGACGGCCTTAAAGACGATCCTTATGCTAATCCTCCTCAGCTGCAGCTACTGAAATTAATATGGGTACCTGGTCATTGCGGCTTAGAAGTGAATGAAATCGCTGACTCTCTAGCAGGAGCAGCATTGGAAGAGCCAGTACTATCAGTCCTTCCCGAAGTGGCCACTATAACTGCGACAAGATACGGAAAACTTTCGCTTCGTGCAGACGCTATGGAAGTAATAATGTCAACACCAGAATTTACTCACTTGAGATTTCCAAGGAAAATTCATCGGTCTCCTACAAGACCGTTGAGAGCCATAATAACCAGATTTCGATGTCGTGTCCCCCCCCGTTAAATTTCTATTCACATAGGCTGGCCTGGCGATATTACCGTTACGCAACTTTTGTTCAGAATCAAAAACAATAGAGCACTATTTTTCTCATGTCGCCCATACAAATTGCTCAGAAAAGGACTTTGAGACATCCCGTTCACTAGCCTGGGGCTGAACTTCACAATAGAAAATATACTTTCCTTCGGTGCTTCCTATCAGGACTTCAGCCACGACAACACATTTGATGCAGTTTGCAAGTACCTCAGTGAAAGTAAAGAATTGAGCTTTTAATTGCGTGATTATTAGTCCTGCGGAATTATTCCAACACAAACAGGAGCTTTATTTATCTCCGCTAATTCCTATTCAAGATAATGAATGCATTGTCTGATCTGAACGAGTGACAAACAATTATTACACTCTTTTGATTCTACCTAGGGTGTCTTTTCTTTTTTTGTTGGGTCGTTTTGATATTGAATATAAAAAAAAAAGTCTTGCTGAATTAAGTCATCGATTCCTGGCCGATCCCCCTGAGTGGGTATGAGCCATCGTTATGGAATAATCATCATCTTCATCAGAACAGTGAGGCTGGTGGCAATGGCTGTGAGATTAATCCGCTCCAAGCTGAAATCGATGACCTCGAATGGAAAAGCCGCCGCCTTAACCTTGAATTTCATGGCATTAAACAGACAGAAAAGGGAAACTTGATTTACAAGCTAAAAAACTTGCCACACAACTTGTGCTTCCACAACTATCGGCAACGACGTGTCGTGGTTCACTGCCTACCGTCCAAGAAAGATAAAATCCCCGGCATTATCTGTCACTTTACCAAGCAGGCTGATGGGAATAGGTGGTGGTTGAACCGAAATAAATTACGTGACAGGAATGATGTGATCTTTATGAGGGAAAATGTGACCAAACGAACACGTGCTCTCCTGTTTGAAGCAAAAAACTGGGCCAAAAAGGCAATGTACAAGTATGTGTGGCACAACAACGGTCGGGTACTTGTTCGCAAAGCTGACGGTGAACAGGCGGTGGCGATTTCTACCGCAGATAATCTAGATAAACTAGGCTAAAAGCCCTGTGATTTTCTAACTCAATGGCAGACACAAATGTTGAGACCTATGTTTTTCCTCATGTGTGTCAGCAATACATCGGGAAATCGTTCCTCAAATCATTTAAATGCTTTCACCTGAATATTCGTTAAGTAATAAATAAGAAGCCCGATCTTTGTCTGTTCCTTGAACAACTCAGTTTTTCATTTGATGCATTATTATCAACAGAAACTTGGTGTACGAATGATCTTGATGTTTAGCGCCCTCCATCCTACAACACATTTTATTTAAATCGTTCCTATTCACGTGGTGGTGGTATATGCATCTTGATTAAGGAAGCATGTACTTGTGAATTACTATATGAACTTTCTGTCACTACACATGACTGTGAAATGCTGTCAATAAAAGTGCAAAACATGGTATTAACTGTGTGCTACCGTCCTCCCAGTGGTGCTGGAGCTCCATTTTTTTAGTTATCTTGAATCAATTGCAGAGTTCGTAAACGAAAATCATTTTGATGTTGTGTTTGGTGGTGACATTAATATGATTAATATGATGAAGAATGACTCTCTCAAGGAAAAGCTTGATTCTTTATTCTTGGTAAATGGCCTAGTTATTGTAATTAATTTACCCACTAGAATAACTTAACGTTCCTCATCTTTAATCGATATCTTTTTCACAAATATTTATTCTGCAAGTGTGAAAGCAGGTGTTTTCGCGTATGATATAAGTGATCACCTACCTAATTTTTTGTTGCAACATACATATACGTAGCAAGAGGCCAAAATTGACACATTTTTTCCAGAGAACTACAGAAGAAACTTTATCACGATTTCGTAGTCAAATAGAACATACTTCTTGGGAGGAAGTGTAAAGGTGTTGTGACGCAAATAGGGCGTACGAAATCTTTCTTCGTATTCTTAAACCTATATATGAAACTAGTTTTCGGCCATTTGCATGAAGCAAAGGCGGAAAATTGAAAAGCCCCGGATAAGCTCCGAGCTTTTTTCCGGAATCGTGGAGAAGAATAAATTGTACCACACATTCATTGAAACTAAAGACTGTTTGCTGTTTCACCAATTCAAATCATGTCGTAATCGCTTGGATTAGGGTATAAAGAAAGCTAGGCGTAAGTACTTTGTAAACTATTTCACCACCGCTGCTGGATACTCTGAGCTTATGTGGAAAAGGCTAAACACTGTCTTAAATGTAAACACCACTCCTGAAAAGATTACGAAATCCGAGGTAAATGGTGAAGATCTCTCTAGTAAACTGCCTGGAAACGCTTTCAATAAGCATTTTGTTAGCTCTGCAAGCATTCCCTTTGGGAAATACAATGTAAATAGCCTTCCTTACATTACAAACACATTTTTTGAAGCCTGTGAATGAGTCTGAAGTAATTTTATAACTCATCACCTAAATACCAGTAAAGCAAAAGACATAGATGGCTTCCGGAATAAACATATAAAGCATGTAATTGATCAATTAGCACCACCTCTTTCTTACATTTTCAACCTGTGTCTAAACCAGGCTGTCTTTCCCTGCAGAATAAAAGCTGCACGTGTGACAGTGTTATTTAAAAAGGGTAATAAAAAAGACATGGGTAACTATCGCCCTATATCTATTCTTCCAGTATTTTCAAAAGTACTTCAAAACTAATTTTGAATATATTTACTGAATTTGAAGAAAAACATAACTTTATAACACCATTCCAATTCGGTTTCTGCAAAGGTCTTAGCACTGAACTGGCGTTATTGGCTCAAAAAGACTTGATAATAACTGCACTTAACGAAAGTAAATTAGTCCCAGGAATTTTTGTTGACTTCGCTAAAACATTCGATCTTATAAATAATACCCTTCTTTTAGAGAAACTGTTACGCTATGGATACCGCAGCAAGGCGGCAGAACTCATAAAATCGTATCTACAACATCGTATTAAGCGAGTCAACATAAACCAGGATCTCTCTAGTCCCATTGCCATGTCTTCAGGTGTGCCACAAGGCAGTATCTTAGGCCCATTCTTCTTTAATCTCCATATTTATTATATTATTTCCATAAACCTTGAGGAAAAATAATTTACGCTGATGATACTAGCATCTTTTTAATAGGGAATTTGGCTGATGAATTAATAGATGAAGCCAACTGAACCTTACAAAAGTTAGACGATATGGCATCTCAAAACAGTTTCAAATGAAATACAAATAAAACAAATGCTATGTTATTTCGCAGTAAAAATAAAAAAATATAGTTAATAATACTTTAACAGTAAACTCCTCCCCTATCGCCCTCGTATCCAGCTTTAAAACATTAGGCGTCGTCTTTCAGGAAACATTATGCTGGGATGCACATGTCGATTGCCTAGTAACAGAGCTCTCTTAAGTGACAAGTATTGTTTACCGCAATTGTCATATATTGTCACAGAACATTATGATGCTAACTTCAACAGTTTGTTTCAATCCAGACTGAACTATTGTCATTTAGTTTGGGGCACCACTACACAAGGAAATCTACACAGAATACACGTCCTACAAAAAAAGTTCTTACGCACAATTGAAAATGTGCCAAACATTTCCACACACGTGCGTATTTCTTAAAATATAGGATACTTCGAGCCACAACACTATATGATTACCGTTTGTGTAAAGCATATAAACAAGAGTTACAAACCAGATCATATTTTCTTATGCGGCTTTCAAGGTTACAAGAAAACACCCCTGTATATGCAACACGTAAAAGGGAGTACTGGAAGATACCGACAGTGCGAACAATATATGGAAAACAAACACTCGGAAACAACTAACCAAGATTAATAAACACAGTAATTTGCGAAGGGCTACAATTAGAGAACATGTCTTCTAAAGCCATACACAGTTATTTTGAACTCAAGACAAATAATTCTTGAAAAGCAATCTTCTGATGCCTCTAATATTTAAATCTTGCGCGCACGAATACTTAAGGTCACGTAGAAAGAACGTTATTGTAATGCGGTAATTTTTCTTCTTCTTTTTCTTTGTCTTTTCAAAAGATTTCAATTTTGTATAGTTAGACATTACTGTTTTTCTTCTCTATATATGTCTTGTATTATATATTGCGGATTTGTGTTCGTTTTTTGTTGTTGCATCACTGCTGTTCAGCGCCAATGAGGGGGCCAGCGGCCTCGTCAACCTGTCCAAACGAGAACTTTTTCACCGCCCCGTCGTAATATTCATTGTATTGATGCGAAAATAATGTCATTGTCATTGTCATTGTCAATAAAGCCGCGTTGAAGTGTATTTCACACTTGTGTGTTTAGTGGCCGTTACAATTGGTGGCAGTGGTGGGATTCGGAAGCATGGAACGCCCGAAGGATGACTTGTCGAGGAATGCACTTGAGGATATCTTGGCAAAGTATAACATCACATCACATCACATCAGATCACTTTATTTTCTTAAAGACCCCTCAAGGGGGTATTACATAAGGAGTGGGTATTACATAAGGGGGTAGCCAGGTGACTTCACTCGGTAAGAAAGTTTGTTACTTTGTCCAAGACGTTTGATGAATAAGTAATGGCTGCAATGGTGTGGGAAAGGCCATTCCAATCTGTTGCTGCTCGGGGGAAAAATGAGAGGAAAATGTGAGGGTGCGTGCACGTGGGCGTGACACTTGCAGTTTATGTCCGTGGCGATGAGGTATGCGCGTAAGGTGAACGATGTAAGGTGGATGCAGAGATCACTGTAATAAAATTGGTGGAATAATGATAGCGTGGAAATACGACGACGAAGACATAGATTAGACAAACCGGATTGCGCTTCAGTGATGATACGCTAATTCAGTAATAATAAGTGGAATGTATGAATCAAGCAGCACGGTTTTGGACAGCTTCCAGGGCAGATGCGAGGTAGGACTGGTGTGGGCTCCAGATAGCGCATGCGTATTCCAGTTTCGGTCTGATGAGTGATTTGCAGGCTAGTAGTTTTACGTGCGTTGGGGCATGATGAAGATTGCGTTTCAGGAATCCCAGTGTTTTATTGGCAGATGCTACGATATTTGTAATATGAGTGCGTCAAGATAGGTCATTGCATAAGGTCACCCCTAAATATTTAAACGAGTTAACGGCTTCAATGCGAACTCCAGAAATTGAATACGGGAAAGAAAGGGGAGCAGAACGTCGAGAGAAGGTTACAGATTTACATTTGCTAGGATTCAGAGTCATTAGCCATTGCTGGTACCAGTCTATGACGTGGTTAAGGTCAGTCTGTAATACCTGTGTCACGCGGGCGCGCAAAAAGTCTTTTAAGTAAGCGTTCTTTTACGAAGTTGAAAGACTTTTAACAAATGGCGCGGACACACGGCAGCAACGATTTCTTTTTAGTGTTTTCGTTCGAAGACGCTAGCGAAAGCGAGCAGTTAAAAGAGAAGCAATGAAAATTAAACGATGTATCACGATGTACAAATGAAAGACTTGTTGCACTGCTCGTTTCTTCAAATATATTTAAGAATAAGAGATGAAGAAACACCAATGTGAAAGTTTGTTGCACTAGTTAAGGAAGCATTCCCATAACTAGCGACGTGCACAAGTCTGCCTGGCACCACTGGGCTTTTATTTACTGTATTTGTTTTTAGCTGCTCTCGACTGCTCTTGACACGTTATGAGCTACCGTACGGAAGAAAAAGCGAGGATCGCAAGCCTCACGGCCTGCCTTCTCGCTCTGGAAAGCGAGGCAGACGCTGCAAAAGCCGCCAAGAAGAGGATCAAGCAGCAACTGCTGTTCAGCAATTCCTTGCTGTGCGCACTGGAGCTGTCGGAGAAGGCCTGCGATCGATCGATCTGGGCCTTCAGACGAAACGAGAGGTGGTTTGAGGAAACTGTACCTCACCTCAGTGAGCAGAACTTCAAGCAATCTTTTCGAGTGTACCCGTCCACCTTTCGTTTCATTGTGGAGAGCTTGCCCAGTGAGCTCGAAAGACAGTGCACAGCATGCGTGAAACCATCACTCCTGAGAAGCGAGTCGGCATTGCCCTATACAAGCTTCACCACTTGAATGACGGGCAAACACACGACTGCCACGCTTTCCTCGCTTGTGCAAAATAATGCGGCGCGAGACCGAGCGTCACCACGTGATATTGCCGACGTGTTGTAGCTGCTCACGAGAGTAGAAAAGGAAATAACCATTAAAAGAGTTCATTACACCTTCTGCAGGATATGAAATTTGTTTTTACAAAGAGTTTTGGTGACAGAAAAATAAGCATTCGCTCTTTTTTTCCCACCACTAGAAAACTGCTGCCGCCCACTGGTTTCAAGGCTACTCATTCGGAGCCGTAAAAGAGATCGACGAACTCCGTTTACGAAAAAGACCGCTGCTGAAAAGGAGTTCGCTCTGTGCCGTGTGTCTGCTGTCAGGAACTCCTTTTCGGAAAAAGACCACTTACTTAAAAGACTTTTAAGTGCCCGTGTGACAGGGGTATAAAGCATGTTGGTCGAGAGGGTTATTTATAGCGGAATAAATGACGCAGTCGTCTGCGAACATTCTGATGTTAGCTGAAACTGTTGAAGGCAAATCATTATTATAAATTAAGAACAGAAGGGGTCCAAGGACGAATCCTTGAGGCACGCCTGAGGTTACTGGGAGCGGGCAAGATGTCGTGCTATTCATGAGAACAGTTTGAGAGCGCTTTGTTAGAAAAGACTTTATTCATTCGAGAATATTGGGATCTATGTTTAACTGACCAAGTTTTAGTATTAATCTTTTATGGGCTATTTTGTCAAATGCTTTGGCACGATTTGAAAAGATGGCGTCAGTCTGAACATTAAGGTCAAGGTTAGTGTGTAAATCGTGAAGGAAAATGGCTAGTTGGGTTTCGCATGATAGACTTCTGCGGAAACCATGCTGTGAAGCGTGAAAGAACCGGAACGAGTCTAGATGATTCATGATGTGAGCGTATATGACGTGTTCCATGACCTTGCAAGGTACACTGGTTAATGAAATGGGTCGGTAGTTAAGTGGAGAGTTTTTGTTACCGGCTTTGTAGATTGGAAGGACCTTGCCCACTTTCCAATCCCCGGGTAAAGTGGCAGTGGCAAGAGACTGCGAAAATAACAAACATAGATAGGCAGCAGTGATGCATTTAGTATTTTTAAGAAACTATGACGTGATTTCATCCATGCCCACAGACGAGGAGAGTTTATGTTCTCAATCTGAGAAACTATACCACAGACAGAAAGAAGAACAGGTGGCATTTTCGATTGAATGAGGTCGAAGGGAACTGAATAAGAAAAAGGCGTATCATTCTTTATAGTAAAAACAGATAAAAACTGCGATTAAAATAATGAAAACACTCAGCATCGGACAAAACTTCATCGAGCTCATTCGTTAGACCTACTGCATGAGCACTGTGAGGGTTAGTTACTTCCCAAAACTTCTTAGGATTATTTTCTAATAGTTTGGGAAGTTCGACATGAAAAAAGAGATATTTAGCAGTTCGAGTTTTCTTTTCAATTAGAAATTTTCAGCTGCATAGTATTTTTCCCACGCGTGCGCACTGTTTGCGAGTTTAGCAGCACGAAAAAGCCGCTTCTTTTTGTTTTCTAATCTTTTGAGCGTTCTTGTGAACCATGGTTTTTGAGAATTTGAGTGGAAAGTGACTTTAGGTAAGTACTTATATAGAAGTTCATTTATTTTAGCTTTGTAGACGGTCGAGTTGTCCTCAATGTGCGGCTTTGAAAGTCCACTTCAAACAAAGGATAAACTGTAATAAATCATCATTGATTGCTTGATAGTTAGCTTTATCATAAAGACAATTGGTCTTTACAAATGTGTGTGTGGAACTGACGCAAACTGAAATATGGCTTGGATAACCTTATGGTCACTAATTTCTTTGAGCTAAGTAATGGATGATAAGCATTCGGGACTGTTTGTTAGTATTAAATCCAAAGTGTTTGCCAATTCCTGCGTGATTCGTGATGGTTCGGAGACCATTTGTGTAAGATTGAAATTAGGGCAAACGTCAATGAATTTTGTTGCTTCGGAGTTGCTTATAGTGGAGGCTTGATTACACCAGGGTAGTTAAAAGTCGTCAAGAAAGTACGACACTGGCGTTACTGTGTGTTGTAAGAAGCTGGCTTAGCATATAATTCAGTTTCTCTGGAAAGTATGGGCTGTTTTGTGGTGGTATGTAACATACGCCAAGTAAGACTGTTTTTGGTATTGCCCGACATAGAAGCCATAATATTTCTACGTCAGTCACGACAATAACAACGGAGCATGAAAGCTTCCGACTAGCAGCAATGAGCACGCCTCCCCTTCGGGAGCCCTCGCAGTCTTTCCGGAAAATATCGAAATCTGGCAAGTCAGTGAGAAGGTCGACATCGTTGACATCATTAGACAGCCAGCTCTCTGTGAGTACCAGCAGGTTACTAGCGGAAGACGATACAAGATTTGTTATGCCCTCTCTTTTCCGTAAAAAACTACGTATGTTTGTGAAAATGATAGAAAAGGACAGATCATTTGAAGGGGTGGTTTTTGCGTGACAGTGCGTTTTCTGATTACGAGGTGATTGCTAGATAGTGGATTCTTTACCATTTGAGAAGATGAGTAAAAAATGTAACGGTGCGGCCCGATGTATAGCGTTTTGTACCGCAGAGAAAAGGGAGCTGCGTTAGATTCAGCAAACGCAAGAAGGTGTTTCCGCGCAGTACGGACTGCAGCAGAAAAATCCTCTCCCACGCTGTATTCTGTGCCCTTGAATTGGCGGCCACCGGAAAGGATTGCGGATTTAGTCTTGTAAAAGTTAAACTTAACTATTATAGGACGACGTCGGTTTTCGCTTAATTTACCTAGACGGTGTGCACGGTGGATTTCATTTGGGTCTACACTAGCGCCTAATTGATTGCGACAGATGTAAATGATTGATTGATTGATTGATTTGTGGGGTTTAACGTCCCAAAACCACCATATGATTACGAGAGACGCCATAGTGGAGGACTCCGGAAATTTTGACCACCTGGGGTTCTTTAACGTGCACCCAAATCTGAGTACACAGGCCTACAACATTTACACCTCCATTGGAAATGCAGCCGCCACAGCCGGGATTTCATCCCGCGACTTGCGGGTCAGCAGCCGAGTACCTTAGCCACTAGACCACCGTGGCGGGGCAGGTGTAAATAATTAGTTGCTCCGACTGGGCGAAGCTTTCTTTTGTGATTGTTTCAGGAATACCATAAGAAATTAGGTTATTTCAGCGCGAATTATTTTTCGCTTCATCTAGACGGGCTTCAATATTGCCAACTAAGCCAGCTGTTTGCGTACAGTCAGCCCTCAAAGTATTAATGTCGGTCCTGATTGACAGGAGGCTTTAGTAGTGGCTTTCCAAGTGATTTAGGCGTTGGCTTACATTACTTATCGCTTGTTCTGTAGTTAATAGCTGATCTTTGAGATTCTTTACCTCTAAGATTTGTTGAGACTGTCCGTTGGTTAGTTTTCGCAATTCAGACAATACGGCAGATGTATTAAGACCAGGCTTAGACTCGATATCTCTAGCAAGTAACAGTAAACGTCTAATTGCATGAGCGATTTCAACAGCAACAGCAAGACAACACCGTGCACCCGGTAGCTGAACTAAAAGTAAATGATTGTTCGTTTAGTAAATAGGGAGTATTGATTACAAACCTGTGCGGCAAAGACGAAAGGATTAGTGGTCATCATTGTGGCACAGCCACCAAGCCCACGAAATGTTGAGCGCGGGTGGCGTTCTTTTATAGGTGACTGAACGATGAGTGTTGATGACGATGACACCTCCCAAGCAGGACCGAGGGATGGATGCCCAACAGACAGCGCCGCCGGGAGGCCAAACGCAGAGGAGCAAAATTCGGTGTTGCGTCCAGTGCGCAGTAGCGGACTCGTTGTAATGCTGGTCAGGCATGCATTTCCAAGAGATGACAAGACGATCTGGGTGATTACAGGACCGATCGCCTGTGCGACAAAGATGAAAGGATTAGTGGTCATCATTGTGGCACAGCCACCAATGATAACAGAAAGAGGGAGGCCTTGATTGAACAGGTGCCTTTGACTTTACCAATACAAGGAAGTATACTGCTCTTGCCCCCCACTGAGTTTTAAAGGTGGGCACTCAGGACGTCAGAGACAAATGTGTGGTTGCTTGGAAACAAACCCATGTTTTTTCAAGAATAAGCCAATCGTGTGCCAAGATGAACCGATGTGCTGTGGGTGGTGTGTGTAATGTTGAGGAGGACGCATGCGCAGAACGATGTCGAAAGGAGTGGAACGATGTGAAGAAAACGGACGAGATGGCTGCATGCGAAATGACACTTCTCAGCTTTGTTGAGAATAGCAGTTCCGAAATTCTGGCGAATGTGAATGGCTCAAGCGGAGAAGAACGACGCAGACGCCAAAGAAAGAATAAAAGAAAATTTGACGACTTTGCTGAATGACATTTCCACAGCCTGGCATTTGCTTCTTGTGACTTTCCATCACAGCCTGGACCAACCAAAATGACTGTGCAAGATACATCAAAGAACCTGTGCTCTAAGTTACGACGTCAACCATGGAATTCAGAGCAACAGTCCATGCCTCTATTTCGCTCACTTCAAACAGCTTTCCTGGAATCACCGAATACAGGCGGCAGTGGGACCTCCTCTTCTACCGTTGGAATATCAGGACACGGTAAAAATGCGGAATTATACGTCACTCTCATCGTGAGCTGAACAAGATCAAGCAGGGACCTGCTCTTCAACAGCTGGTGACAAGTAAAATGATCGGGGAGAGACCACCGTACCAAGCGAAAACTTACGAGGACCACGTTCGCACTTCGGAGAACACCATTGAAAAAGCAGCGCAACGGGACAGTCCATTGTTCATGATCCGGCAGGCGAAGTCACGTAAAGTGTGGCACAAGATTTTCCCCAAGCTCACGGTTGTCGACAGCAGCTTTTTTATCCTATGCAAGTTTTCCACAACGGCCTGTGTCTTGAGAATGAAGATGGTTCGTCATCGCAAAGACCGCCCACTGCGTTCAGTGCAGCACCATGCACAGCACCTTAGTCAAGAACGTAAGTAGAACTGTCCTCAAGGAACAATGGTATCTCCCACCCCCTCCCCTTCTTCCACCTGCTCCCCTCCCCGGTGAAAAGATATTATGGAGTAAACTGACCCGTAGTGGGATACTAGCAGAGAAAAGCCGCAGGACAGAGAACGAGGAAGACGAAGTGTTTTGAGAACAGTGAGGCTGGTGGCAATGGCTGCCAGATTAAAGCCGCGTTGAAGTGTATTTCGCGTTTGTGTGTATAGTGGCCGTTACAAAATTACGAAAGTGGCCTATTGTGTAAGGTTGTACTAAATCCTGCTTGGTTATTTGGTTTATTGAACTCTAATTTTGGTTTTACACTATCAGCTAATACTTTTGTTAATAGTTTGTAGAGAACAGACGAACAGAGAACAGTAAGCTGATTGGCTTGTAATTTTTTAAGTCCTTGACATTCTTCTTATGAAATGAGACAATGTTCGCGCTTTTCAAAGATTCTGGTACCCTTCCCGTGAAGAGACACTTCGTATAAAGGTGGTCAGTTTTTGTAACACAGTTTCTCCGCCATACTTTAGGAGGTCTGTGGTTACATTGTCTTCACCAGCAGCTTTGCCTCTTTTCATTCCTTTTAGGGCTTTCCTTATTTCCCCTGTCGTTACAGGTATCCTCATGACTACTATTGTTTCTCACGATATCATCCTGATTGTTTTGGCTTTTGTACAGCTCTCTGTAAAACTCATCCGCTATTTCAGCTATCGTTTACAGATTGGTTGTGACATTGCCTTCCTTGTCTCAGTATGTATATATCCGCGAGTGTTGAAGATTGGGCGAGTTGGTTCGTCGTACTTGAACTGGTATAGCGCATTACGGGGAAGAAGAAACGGCCAAGCAGACCAACACAAGAGGACAGAGTTGGAATGGAAGTTAGCGCTCTGTCCCCTTGTGTCGGTCTGCTCGGCCGTTTCTTCTTCCCCGTAATGCGCTATACCAGTTCAAGAGCGACGAACCAACTCGCACAATCTTCAACACTCGCAGATATATACATTGCGAGACAAGGAAGGCAATATCACAACCAATCTGTAAACGATAGCTGAAATGGCGGATGAGTTTTACAGAGAGCTGTACAAAAGCCAAGCTCAGTTGGAAGTTAGCGCTCTGTCCTCTTGTGTCGGTCTGCTCGGCCGTTTCTTCTTCCCCGTAATGCGCTATACCAGCTCAAGTATATATCCGATTTTTGCGTGTGCACAAGTTAGCCTTCGCCGGTTTAGGCTTCTGCCGCTTTTTATAGCCTCCTAAATTATCTCCACGTGATAGCTCCTGATGTCAGCCACCTTACGCCTATTGATTAACTTTGAAAGCTCCTCTAGCTCTATTTTGTTGGTTGCATTTGAGGCTTCCATGGTTTGTCGTCTTAAAAAAATTGTCTCCTGCGATAGTTTGCCAGTGTCCTGTCTAGTGATATTACCTCACAATTTTATTGCACACTCTTTGATCATACTATAAAAATTATCAATTAATGTGTCAACGCTAACGTAGGTTACCTCGTTTAGTGCATTTAATTTAATCTGAAGCAAAACTCTGAATTCCTGTGCTTTCCCTCTGACCGCGAGTTGATTACTGGCTTCTTACTTTTAAGTTTTCTTTTCGCTTTTTTAAAACCTAGGTGAGTACGAGCTCTTACCTTTCTATGGTCACTGCATCAGATCTTACCAACTACTTGTACAATCTGTACAATGTCTGGGAATGAACAAAGAATGAAGATAACTTCATTTTTATTTTCGACATTGGGACTTAGCCACGTCCACTGACGATTAGCCTATTTTTTTGAAGAAGGTGTTCATTAACATTACGTCCTGCGAACTGTACTAATAACTTCCTTCTGGGATTTCTAGAGCCGATGCCATATTTCTACATTGCATGGTCTGCGGCCTGTTTTTTGCCTCATTTGTCAATATAGTTGGCCATCAGGACAGTGCACTGTGACTTTACCTTATTATTGGCTGACTGTAAGTCTTCATGGAAGCGTTCAACCAAATGATCAATATGGCTTGATGTATGCGCGTAGGCCTGTACCACCTTCATTTTGTATCTTTCAAACTTGATTATGGTACTTGCCACCCTCTCACTGAGGCTGTAGTATTTCTCTATGCTACCAGCGATATTATTGTGTAGAAAAAACCCCACCCCTAGTTCTTTTGTGTCAATTAATCCACCGTAGCTTAGGATGTGTTCGTTCTTTAACACTTTATAATTCTCACTTGTCCTCTTAACTGCTCTGAGCCCTATTAAATCTTACTGATCACCCTCTTATTGCACTAATAGGATAGCTGAGCTAGCTTTACTAGATAGCGTCCTAGCTTTGAAGGTAGCCGAGTTCAGGTTTCAGTTGCAGCCCGTCCGGACCCAGATCTGTAATTGCATTAACATTGAGACTAGAAGTAGAGTTGTTTGGGTGTCTTTCATCCCATAACACTATCTGTTCTCACAATTTATGTGCTGCTATTGCGGGCGTGTGTACTGTTTGCGTTGTTTGCGAGATATCCTTATTAGTCTACTCGGTTATTCACCTGTCGTAACGTAGGGTGTGGCCAAATCGGCCGGTAAGTTGAGTATGCTTTCAATGCTTTTTAATTCTTCAATGCTCTGGTATATATTGCAACAAAGGTGATAATTATTTCTATATTCATTTATTTATTTATTAGGATCCTGCTTCGCTTAAGGCATTACAGTAGGGAGGGTACAGTACATATATTCAAACACATAAAACATTCATAAAACATGGGAAAATCATCACTTGAATCAATACAGACTATTTCCGGTGGCAGAGTGTTCCATTCTCTTATAGTGCGGACAAAGAAATAGTAGCGAAAAGCGTAACCTCCAAAAGGAATCTCGCGTATTTTTAAGTGATGATCACGTCTTTGAGAAACATAGTTGGGTGGTTCAAAATACTATTGCCCGATGATCCCTGTTCTCGAATGATAAATGCTGTGAAAAAATTTTATTCTCAGGTTTCTACGACGATTTTCAAGAAGATCCCAATTTAATGTTTTTCTGGTCTCTATCACACTAAGCATTCTGTCGTAATTTCCAAGGACAAATTGAATTGCTCTAATCTGCACTTTTTCAAGCTTTTCTGTAAGTTCCTTAGTATATAGGTCCCAGCAGACACCCGCATACTCCAGTATACTGCGGACATGTGTAAAATAGAGCTGCTCTCTACGTTTTTGTGGTAAACTACTGAAGTTACGTTTCAGAAAACTTAATGCTCCTGCCACCTTTTTGCTAACGTAAGTGAGATGTTTATCATAGAAACTAAAGGTAGTTACAAATTTTTATACGTTAACTTATGTCGATACATAACACGCATGAAGAAAGCGCGTTTATATATTTTTAAAGCGGTGAAGCACCTCTTCGTCTAACGTTGTCCTTCGTCAGGCGTAACTGGCAGTGCCAGACAAACAGACTGACAGGCACAAAGACAGGCAGACAGACAGATGCACGCACGGACGAATGGACTTACTGATGCACGGAAGGACGGCCGAATTCATGGACGAACGCACGCACAGACGAACGAACACACGTACACACAGGCAGACAGACAGACATACAGACAGACAGATGGATGGGCTGATAGAATGACAGACAGACGGATGGATGGGTGATGGACAGACAGACAGACAGACAGAGACAGACAGACAGACAGACAGACAGACAGACAGACAGACAGACAGACAGACAGACAGACAGACAGACAGACAGACGAACGGACACACGGACGCTTCGCCACACTCATAATTCACTCCGTGGATACGCTGTAATTTTTCCGGTCAATATCTTTCGTGACTGCACTAATCAAATTTCTTGCGCATGAACTGACTACCAACTTTAGGTACGGAACAGGCCTGTCAGGCGATATCACGGGAACTGCAAACACGGCACTGAATTATTTCACAAGTTTTTACGCTAGAGACAATTTATCCAGAATAGGACACGAGGCGGTAATACATGGGGCTCCATTTTGCTACCGGAAGGTGTACGGCACGTGTTGCCTAGCAATTCAAATCGTTCAGTGCTACGGCTCTTTTCATTATCTTGTCAGCACTTGCTTGCGAGAGGCAGTGCGCTTAAATGCAGATAAGTGGAAACTGCATGTTCGTGGCTCTACAAGGAAGATAATAGTTCCTGCTCACGACAAGTTATTTTTTCACCCACTTTTAATAAAGTTTAAATGTTTATATATCCTACGCGCTTTCAACTCGAACCCATTTCAGTTTTTTTATTCAGAAAGCTTCAATATACCTGTCTGTTTGTGTTGCAATTATGCATGCTACAGGACCAATTCTATACTGAAGGATTGATACAGGTAGCTCAAAAATCGAAGAGTGTTCTGCCGCAACTACGAAATATGAGATAGATTACTTCAGTGGTAATGGAAACTATTAACTTTCTTACATGACACTTCGTAGAAATTACTGAAATCTTACGATATTGACGGCAGAACACTGTGCATAAATAATCATGTTTGTATAGTGGTAGCACCTTTTGCACTTTTTACCCGTACATGCTCTATACGTCTCCTACATTGTCTCCTACCATGAAAAACCAAGTACAGATACGCGTACAATGCCAGGAATCAGTAGGTAGTTTTCATAAAGAGACAGCGAAATAAACATGAAACATAAGTTGTCCGAAAAAAAGAAACATACTTCGAAGCACCGCTGCACCATGCCACAAAAAAGCATAATGAAATTAAAAGAACAACAGAACAACGCTAACAGGCCATGTATATGCTCATTTAACCTCTCATTCGAGAAAACAAAGTACGAACATGGTAATGCACACGAAGCCGAAGACAATAGTGATAGCGTCGACGCTTCTGTTTACCTTCCTTGGGCTTTATGGTATACGTGGGAACGATGACTAGGTCTTAGAATTGTTCACCTTGTGTGGGAGTGTCTCCAAACGTACGTGTCCTCTCTGGACGTGTTATGCAAAGGCAAGAGAAACGTAACTTTAAGTTAGATTCTAGACCGCGACCGAAATAGAACTGTCACCTTTTTTGTGGTCTCTGTACCCAGACAGGGCGGTCAGTAGTAGTAAATATTCCGCGACGGTAGCGTGTATTGAAGCATAAAAATTTGCATTACCTTATGCAAATAGAAGCATGTGCCATTACCTTATGAAAATAGAAGAATGCACAAAGGGTGCTCTGTTTGTCATCCCATTTACAGCTGTAAAAGTCTGTGCAGCTTGCATGTGCAAGCGCTTGGTAGCTCTCGGAAATAGCATGCCTAGTTTCATGCCAGGTGCGCGCGCTTCTTTGCACATTCTGCTAGTTTGTATTGTTCTCACCACACCGTATTTTTTGAGATATCATGCATGCCGTTGTTCACAAGCAAGGAGGCTCGTACACCGGCATACTGCATACTTCCATATGCTATATCGTTTAGCTTGAAAAGATGTCCATTGTTATGATTTCTTCTAAGCACTGTAAAATTTGATTTTGCTGCATAGAGCACCACAGAAGTCATGCGGTTCATTACGCACCTGGCTTGTTGCTTTTTTTTTTTTCACTTCTCAATTGATTTCACTGAAGTGCACCCCACCTTCCTCCCTCGCAATTTTTTTCCGCAGCTAATGTTACTTTACATTGCATCCGCGGATTCGTATATAATGTAATATTTACGCTCGTACCCGGGTCAGCGGAGCAGGCGTTCGGTGCGCAGCAACATCCCGAACCCAAGCCAACTGGGGAATTTGGATCCCATCTCACGCTCAACTTGCGTGGCTTTGTCGTGTCCGGGGTAAGGTGGGTTCATGGGGTTGAGCAAACGCTGGGTGATTGCATGTTTAAGGCCCCCCGCTTGATGCAAGACACCCATTTGGCCCCAGCTTCACACAGACGGTACTCCTGCGCTGACCCACCCAGAGGAATTCGGCAGTCCTATTTTGCTCTCTCTCTTTTTTAATTTTCGTCTTTTCTCCATTTTAAATCTATGCTGTTTTCTCTTTTCCAAATACCTCGGTGTTTTCTGGCGGCTAGAATTAACATTGTGTGGCTATTCTACCCAGGGTAAACCATATTTTGTGATATATCAGCGTCGTACTGCTGGCGTAATGCAGACTAGTTAACATGTTCTGCCACGCCCCCCTGTCGGGCTGCGTGGTGGGTGGTAGGCGCCGATGCCGAAGAAGCCCTGTAACACCTTGAATCCCCCCCCCCGCCCCCGTAACTACTCGTGCCCCTAATAGAGTACGCACCGATCCATCACCTCTCTTTTTCCGCCAACACTTTGAACTCTCCCAAAATACCGTGTTCTTCACAGCGAACAACCCACAACTAAATGCACTCCAATCTCACTTTTTCTTTTGGCCAAGTGCCTGAAAAGCACCATTGGAACCAGCCATCAGGCTACAAAGATGGCTAGCTGGAATATTTTATTTGAATTAAAGACAAGGAGCAATTCAAAAAATTTTACAACTTGTAGCTCTTGGCCATATCCCCGTAGGAGTGTATGCACATCTTACCATGAACACAGTGAAGGGCGTTGTATCCGATGAAGACTTGATGACACTAAGCGAAGATGAGCTCCTTGATGAATGGAAGGATTAAAGCATAGTATATGTGCAGCACATAACAATCAGACGCAAGAAAACTGAAATTGCAACAAAGCACATACTACTTACTTTGAACTCAACCACTCTACCCCAGACAATCGAAAGCGACCACGTAAAGCTACCAGTGGGCACGTAAATTGGACGTTGCTTTAAATGCCAGTGATTTGGACATTGGTCTCAGATCTGCCGAGTTCAGCTCACTCGCGATACGTGCAGCACAACTGGTCGCGGTATTGATGAATGCCGACACGATGAGGTTTTCTGTGCAAAGTGCGAAGGCAACCATCCCGCATACTTTAGAGCGTGCCCAGCTTCGAAGACAGAGAGAGAAGGAAATTATCACCACAAAATGTAATTATAACTTCACAATTCGTGATGCGCGACAACGAGTCTCACCTTTCTTCGCCCTATAAGAACATCTTTCTCCGAATAGGTGGAATGATGGGCGGCGACACAGCGGCCCTTGGTGGATACCTGCACCAATTTAGTAAACCCAGTTCAAAGCTACTTGCCCCTATGTGGGAGCAGCCAGCGCTGCCATGCCCACAAACCAGTCCACACCAGTGGCCTCTACAAGCCTTGGCAGCAGCCAGGACACCTCCTGCTCGGTGAGAAGAAAGACTTCGTCGACTGAGGCGAAGTATAAGCGACACAGGTCGCTTTGTCGAGCGGGCGTCCAGTGCCTCGCAGGAGGCTATGGACACCACTTCAGGCGAACGCTGTCTGTAGCGCCAAAAAGTGGGGACCTGTAGCGACCACTCCAAAAAAGAAAAAGCACAATTTACAGGGCCTCACAAAGGCCCGGTAACAAGAGCCAACCTCTGTCAATTTTTACACACAGCACTTTTTTGCTAGTTTGTAATGGATAAAACCATTTAGTGGAACGTTAGAGAGTACTCAGATATCTAGATGATATCTTAGAACATATCAGTAAGCTCAGCCTGAAAGCGTTGTGTATGCAAGAAACGCACTTTACCCTTCAACACGTGCACCGAATTTTGCCGCCAATACAATATTTTCCGAAAGGACCCTGAAGATACTGTCGTATCATCTGGCAGAGTAGCCAATATAGGTGGTTGAAATGTAGCATGCCAACAGATGAAGCTCCAGACAGTTTGATGCAGTGGCCATTCAAGCTTTACTTTTTAACAAACTCATCACCTCATGTTCTCTTTATATACCACTAGACTCTGAGCTTAACAGATGCGACTTGCGATCGTTACCAGATGAACTCCAAGAAACCTTTTTACTTTTAGGTTATTTTAATGTACCCAGCGTCCCATGGGTGATTCTCGCTGTTATGTTCGAGAACGTCCCGTTGAAGAACTTCTTTGTTCGCTTAGCTTATGCCTCCTAAATTCAAAAATGTTTACGTATTTTACCCTGGCCAACAATTCGTACTCCTCGATTGATGTTAGCATTTTATCACCGTTCCTTTTGGCCGATTTCAAATAAAAAGCTTTTAGAAACTACTATGGGAGTGACCACTTTCCGATCATCCTGAGCGCGCCGAACAAATACCAACACCCGCCGGTACCGAGATGGAGGACCAATTCAGCTGAGTGGGAACAGTGTTGAAGTTTACCCACAAGATATGGACTAAAATGTCGCCTCTGACCATAGACGACACCTCTACGCATTTCACAGCTTTTATTCTTGATGCCGCACCTAAGTGCATTATTCAAACGAGCACATTGATTTCAAACCGGCGTGTTTCATGGTAAAACGATTCTTGAAGAAAAGTTCGGATAACCATAACAGAGCGTGGATGTCACTTTGCGACTTTACAAGAGCGAAATATTTGGAAAATTTTGAGCAGGTGAAATGGCAGGCAAGGAGAACACGCAGACAAACCAGATGAGAGAGCTGGACAAAGTTTATAACGAGTATCAGCTCGTACACTGATGAGGTAAAAGTGTGAATCAAGGTTCAGGAAATTGAAAACAAACAAACATATTCTTTCCTATTATAGTAAGTACGCCAGCCAGTAAGTCAGCCCTCGAGAAAAGCTTAGATGACCAAGCAAATTTTCGGTGCACATTTTGAGCATATATTGAGCTCCTCACACCAATCTGACACTCTACAAAAGTACAAAGCGTACTCAGAACAACGAAACCTAGTAAGAAGATCTACAAATGCTAAGGCGTACTACGATCCACACTGTATTAACACATCTCTAGGTCTGGACTGGATAATGTACGAGGTGCTGAGGACTAAACCTTCGCAACACAACAACTCTACTTTTTTGTAATGCTTTATGGTTTTCTGGTGTGATTCCTTTTTCTTTGGAAGAAAGCTCCTATAATTTCAGTTTGAGGCAGGTCAAGGATCCCTCAGCTACATCACATTACAGGCCTGTAGCGTTAACAAGTTGCATCTTTAAAGTATTCGAAAAAAATATGATTACTTGCCACCTACTCCACTTCCTAGAATCAAACAAACTGCTAGACCCATACCAGTGGAAGCTTAAGAAAGGCCGATCCACCACCGATCATCTCACACGCATTGAGGCACGCATACGTGAAGCTTTTGTTCATAACCAGTTTTTCCTATGTGTATTCTGCGACATGGAGAAAGCCCATGATATGGCATGGAGTCTCTGGATATTGAGATGCTTCTCGCACATGTTCAATATCATTGAAAGTTATCTGTGTGATCGCACATTGCGGGTTCTAGTGGGCAATGTCTTGTCCCGAACATTTGTGCGGGGAACCGCAGCACAAGATATAGCTTTTCAATTGTTTTCAATCAGCATTAGTGAGTGACAGGTTCAGCTTGCTCTTAACAGTTTCCAAATGGGCTGATGAAAATGGGTTCAAAGTGAACGCAGAAAAAGCACATGCCTCCTGTTTTCACGGAAAAGAGGCTTCCACCCTGATGAACCTCAGATTATCATTACAAGTGAACGCCTGCCCCTAAGCATAGAACATAGGTTGCTAGGTATAATTTTGGATGTGAAGCTAGTATTTGTACCACACCTCAAACACCTTAAAAGTAAATGCATCAAAACAACAAATATCCTGAAGATACGGTCGCACACATCCTAGGGTAGTGAAAGAAAGTGAATCATGAGTCTGTATGAAAGACTCGTACGTTCACGCCTTGACTATGGGGCAATATTCTATCATTCAGGCACGCTATGCGCTCTGAAAATGTTGGATTCTGTTCATTATCTTGGCGTCAGTCTTTGCACAGATGCCTTTAGAACAAACCCAGTTGAGAGCCTTTATGTAGAATCAGACGAGTGGTCACTCCATCTGCGGAAGGCATATTCGTTCTTCATGTATTTCGTGAAAGTGCGTTTGAACAGTAAGCAGCCCACACATTCCACCATAAAGCAACTGTTAGTGCTCAACGTTTTCGTAATCGGCCCACAATGGCGCATCCTTTTTCACTGTGCGGTAGAGAGTTGACTGAAAAAATAAACGTCTCGCTGCTTCAGCATCTTATTCCACTTGCTATGCAAGTTCAGCCATGACAGTGGAGCTTATAAAGTGTGACACACATTTTGTGGAAGTAACAAAACATGCACGTATTGGACATATATGTACATTATTTTGCGAATTGCAGCACAGGTACACTTGTACAAAATAGGGCCCTGACACCTCCAAATCTCATACTTCTCTGTCCTATGCTGCAATGTACCTATTCTTTTCATATTTCGGTGATCTGCATCCCGACACGAGCACCTTTACCGCAGAGGTTCAGTGTGGTAAAATTGCAAAAAACTACGAACAAAAAATATAACAATGTCCTTCTTTCACCTTACTCACTCTTATGCCCAGTAGACGAAGAAAATGCTTGACATCGCAAACGACAGGAGGGGATAGAAGAGACGGGAACAGAGTGCTGAAATAACAACCAAAGTTTATTGCAATCCAACTGCAATATATAGGAAAACAGAATCTGAGCATAACCACACATCAGCAAAATCGGACGTACATGTGCCGAACGGCCTACCTTATCAAGAGCCAGTAATATAAGGGGACCCTAGATAACGAAATTCACAGCCGTGAAGAATAATCGAAGGTACGCTAACACAGGAAGCACTAAATTGTTGAATGTAGAAGGCTTCGCTAGTCTCGCGCTCGCGCTGATTTTTATGTCGCCCCATAATTACACACTTGTCGAAAATTGGCTGGCAGCCACACTTTTGACAATGGTCCGCCAAGTGGCTGAGAACGGGGCCCTTTAGAGAGTACGCGTGCTCCCTCAGGCGATCAATAATGCATCGGGTTGTTTGGCCAATGTACCAGAGCGCACATGTAAACAATATCTTCTATACAATCGATGAAGCACATGCAACATAGCGCGTAGCGTGTTTCTTAGTACATGCTTCTTTCTTACGTCCTTCACTATTAACTCTGTGACTTAGCCCAGCGCAGAACACAACTCGTACACCTATATTTTCAGCAACCTTCTTTAGCCTATGGGAAACGTCGTGTACGTAGGGAATAACAGCCGTGCTAGAATGTGGTTTGTTGAGTAGGCTGTTGCTTTGCCCGGTTTCAAGCACTCTTAGTGACGTAAGGAGACTCTCGGCGATGGTCGCGGGTTCGAATCCCGGCTGTGGCGGCTGCGTTTCCGATGGAGGCGCAAATGTTGTAGGCCCGTGTACTCAGATTTGGGTGCACGTTAAAGAACCCCAGGTGGTCGAAATTTCCGGAGCTCTCCACTACGGCGTCTCTCATATTCACATGGTGGTTTTGGGACGTTAAACCCCACAAATCAATCAACAAACCACATTCCAGCACGGCTATTATTTCCTACGTACACGAGGTTTTCTATGGGCTAAAGAAGGTCGCTGGAAAAATAGGTGTACGAGTTGTGTTCTGCGCACGCGACAAGCTCGCTGGGCTATGTCGCAGAGTTAATAGTGAAGGACGTAAGAAAGAAGTATTCACTAAGAAACACGCTACATGCTATGTTGAATGTGTTTTATCGATTGTATACTAGATATGGTTTACATGCGGGCTCTGTTACATTGGCCAAACAGGCCGATGCATTAATGGTCGTCTGATGGAACACGCTTACCTTCTAAAAGGCTCTGTTCCCAGCCACTTGGCGGACCATTCTATAAAGCGTGGCTGCCACCAAAGTTTTGACAAGTGTGTGAATATGGGGCAATAGAAAAATCAGCGCGAGCGCAAGACTAGCGAAGCCTTCTACATTGAACAATTTGGTGCTTCCTGTGTTAGCGTACCTTGGATTTTTCTTCACGGCTGTGAATTTCGCTATCTAGGGTCCCCTGATAGACTGCCTCTTCATAGGGTAGGCTGTTCGGCACATGTATGTCCGGTTTTGCTGATGTTGTGTGGTTATGCGCAGATTCTGCTTTCCTATATATTGCAGTTGGATTGCAATAAACATTCGTTGTTAGTTCAGCGCTCTGTTCTCGTCTTTTCTATCTCCTCGTGTCGTTTGCGCTGTTAAGCACTTTCTACGTCTACCATGCAGCACCAACCAGCCCATTCAAGCACCTTGGTATGCACAGTCTACACACTCAAACAGCATGTCATGGTTCTTTCAGTGCCAGGGCACTTCGAGATATGAAAAATGTATTGGTGGACCGGCTCGCTGTTTCAGTCCATGATAAAGCGGCTACTACTTCCGTAGCTTCCCTCCACTAGACACAAAACCCCTGGTAAGACAAAAATTCAGAGTGTACTCACCGCAGTTACGCGTCACACACACAAAATAAGCTATATTTACAAGTCGAACCTTTACAACTGGCCAGCAGTATCCAAGGCACACCTTACACAAGTAACACTTACCAGGCTATGATAAGGACACACACACAGCCCCTATGCACATATTCTGTCCGGTGGTGATCCACCCACGTGCGACCACTGTGGTGAACCCCTTACTGTCCTTCATATTTTAATACAATTCAAGGCACTTGACCATATTAGAAAAAAAAAGCATTTTCCATTAGCCTACCGAGAGCAAATGCCACTCCATCCAGCGATGTTCATCAGCAGGGATCCTATTTTCAGAGTTAAATCCCCCTTAATTTCTAGGAGCGAAACTCTTTAGGCCATGGGTCGTTCCCTCCTCTGATGTAGTAATAAATGTTGTGGCGTTAGTGGTTTTCACAGCATATTCAAGAAGTGAATGATGATGAGTGGGGAGAAGCATCCTTTGGTGGGTCTACCCATTCGTGCATCCAATTTATCCGTCCATCCGTCTGTCCGTGTCCCCGTGCTTGTGTCTGTACGTCCGTCTATGAGTCCATCTGTGCGTCCGTCCATCTGTATGTCCGTCCATCCGTATATTATCATCGGTGCTTCCGTGCGTCCATGTGTCCATCCGTGCGTCCATCCGTCCTTGCTTTCGTCCGTCCGTCTGTTCGTTCGCGCTTCTGTTCGTCCGTCTGTGTGTCCGTGCGTGGTTCTGCCCTTCCGTCCGCCCGTGTGTCCCTCCGTCCATGTTGGCGACCATTCGTGCTTCCGGACGGATGAATGGTTGGGCGAATGGACGGACGGATGGTCCGCCCCGCTCATCATCACTCACTCCATGCTGCGATATGCTGTGATCTTTTTTAAAAGGTATCCATTCCTTTCATGTGATTTATCATGGTAATGCGCAGCACGATCTCTGAACGGAGACCGCTGCTGCGGTAAACGCGTCACAGGAACACCCGTCTCTTGCCCCTTCTAGACAAGAACGTTTAATTAGGTCATAAGGGTCTTTGCCGAGGCACCCAAAGAAGTTTTAATTAAATGCAAATCATTTCTTGGAGAACTTCGGCGACTTTGAGCGTATTTATCTATCTATCTATCTATCTATCTATCTATCTATCTATCTATCTATCTATCTATCTATCTATCTATCTATCTATCTATCTATCTATCTATCTATCTATCTATCTATCTATCTATCTATCTATCTATCTATCTATCTATCTATCTATCTATCTATCTATCTATCTATCTATCTATCTATCTATCTATCTATCTATCTATCTATCTATCTATCTATCTATCTATCTATCTATCTATCTATCTATCTATCTATCTATCTAGCCGGCAACGACTTTTAGCGATCCTGGACGTTTCGATAATGGTATCAATACCAGACTTGGTATGGCATAACGACTATATGAAAAAGATATTTGACTAGTCATGCATGAAAATCATGACATGTATGTCATGAATGAAATGATTTACATTTCATAGTCTTGCTCTCGCGGTGGTTTCGTTCACATGACATGTTGCAAAACTGCTATGGTAGCACATAATTGCATAGCGAACACAAGCGACAGACCCCAACATAAAAATCATGACATGCATGTCATGATACAACATGACTACGTTCCACGCTCATGATGCGCTCGCGGCCGCTTCGCTAGTGTCACATATATCTTGTTTGGTATTACGGTATGTGAATAGATGAAGAAGGTATGTGACTGGTGCAAACATGGTAATCATGAGATGCGTGTCATGTAATAAGATGACTACATGCCACGCTCATGATGCGCTGGCGGCTGTTTCGCTAGTTTCACTTATACCAAATTTGATATTATGGGACGTGAATGGATGACGAAAGTACGATACTGGTGCAAACATGATAAACATGAGATGCGTGTCATGCAACAACATGGCTACATACCACAGTCCAAACGCCAATATATTTCGACGTGATGCGGTGCGCGTGCTCACCGGCTTGACGCCGGCATTCATTCCGTCGTGTCACACCACCGGGCGCCGGTTCTGCCATATGTTCCCAGGCGCGCGCCGCACTGCGTTGTTTGGACGCACGCGCGTTTAAGCCTGTCCGGCGTCTCTCGTCATGAAAAAGGGGGATGCAATGTTGTCTGGGTAATGCATCGGCGCGAAATGCAGCGTGTCGCATTTCGCGCCGGTTGCCGTCGGGCCGCGCTGATGGACGCTGGTCCCACCTGGCGTCTGTCTAAAGAGTGCTGGCGTTTTGCTAACGTAGCGTCGTTGTGCCCAGCGTACGCGCGCGTCAACACTACATTGGAGTATATTGGCACCTTCATGATGCGCTCGCGGCCGTTTTGCTGGCTCCATATATGCCAAATTTTGCGTTACGTGACTTTAATAAGTGACAAAATATATGACTGGTGCAAACGTGATAATCCTGACCCGCGTGTCATGTAAGAACATAACAAACTACCACGCTCATAGCGTGCATGCAAGCATGGTAGATGAAGAAAGTGCTTAACAGCTCAAATGACAGGAGAGGATAGAAGAGAGTTTTCGTCTCTTCTATCCCCTCCTGTCGTTTGCGCTGTTAAGCACTTTCGTCTACCATGCAGCACCAACCAGCCCAATCAAGCACCTTGCTAATGCATGCAAGCGTTTTGCAAGCTCCACATATACTAAATTTGGTATCACGTGACGTGAATAGATGACGACGGTAACGACACATCCAGACATAATAATCATGTCATGAAAATCATGTAC
Source organism: Rhipicephalus annulatus (assembly GCA_013436015.1). Classification (NCBI taxonomy): domain Eukaryota; kingdom Metazoa; phylum Arthropoda; class Arachnida; order Ixodida; family Ixodidae; genus Rhipicephalus; species Rhipicephalus annulatus. The sequence continues at coordinate 70,893 of WOVY01012676.1, forward strand.
GGCATCATTTACCCCACCTCGTAACGTTGTGCTGATTTTAAAGTGACATATAAAGATTTCTCCTTCGTGCTTCGCATATCATCGATTCCCATGTATGTGGGATCTGTCAATTTTTTTACGACAACCTTTTGCCGCTCATTTTGACTGCACACATTACATGTCACACTCTTAATTTTAATACCTGTATGTTTGACGCGCCTTTAGGCAGAGGAAATTCCGGCCTCAATACAGCTACTGAACATATTCAGTGTTGACACTTGGCGCTATGTACTGGAAATTTTTGGCGATCAAATGGCCCTTGCGCCAATAAACAACACGAATCGTCATAATTCTAGCTATGAACGTTGTTTTGCCGTTTCTCCTGAATCGGCCGAAATTTCACAAAGCAACGTTGTCAATTATTAGCTTGTTACAATACGTCACACAGGTATCATGGTGACAACAGAATGTTCGGTGGCCTTGATTTCAAAATGTCATCGTAGGGTGACTTTATGACGTAATGGTGTTGACTTTCTACTGCCAAAAGTTCGCACCAATTATGACAAACAAACCATTCATTTTTCCGGAATTTCTTTCTGGAATAGTCTACCTTCCGACATTAAAGTATGCCGTTCCCTGAAGGTAATTAAATCGAAGTTTAAAAATCATATCATGTCAACTAACTAGCCTGTGTTGCTGTTTCTTAATTGATTCCTGTTCATTGTGAGTTGCGTTTTGTAATCCCTTGTCATTGAAGTTAGCGCGTTATTCTTGCTTTTAAATTGTTTCTGTGAGATTACAAGGGTATATTCTTACTTTATTTGTTTCAATTGCATTTTACTGTAGCTCTGTCTCCCTGCTATGTACATCACAACCATTCTCAATTCTACATTGTACAAGAGATCCCCTTGCAGTCTCTGACTACGGGACCTCTTTCTGTATATCATGCACATGTATTCTTCTTCATTTAGCACAATAAAACCTTCTGTTCTGTTCTGTTCTGACGCTGACTACTGTTTTTCTCAATTGTCTAGGCACCTAAGGCTCTTACTCTAATGAAAACGTTCATAAAAACAATAACAAAGCAACTATACTGCATCTACAAAGTTCACTTCATTCCTGTGAAGCCTACAGGGCCCCTCAGTCAACAGGAATATGAATGAGTCCCTTCACATGTATTCATCTACGACGTGCCGTTTGATCAGCGTCTCCATGGCATCTGCTCACACGCTTTGAACGAGTGAAGCAGACAGGCGGCATCGCCGAAACAATATATACATGACTTCAACAATCACAGCTGCTGCCATGTGCTTCGAATTTATAATCATTATCGTGTTCTGTGTGACTGGTAAATTACTAACTGACGCTTGTATTTGCTTTAGTATGAGGTGCGTGATGCTTCGAAAGCACTGTATTTATGACAATAATGATCTAATTCCAGTAGCTGTTCGAAAATTATCAGGGCGTCAGGCTTAGCAGGCGAGGCTAACAATAGCTTATTTAGCAAATAATGGCTCAACGTATATAATTCTTCATCCTCATCTTGAGGTGGTTCAAAGTCAGAGGTCATTTCAGCATTTATTTGTTTGTGCTAGCTCAGTACACGAAGAGGAAGCCCAAGTTATGATCTAAACAAGGAGTCAAGTCTGCATGGCCCTTGCCATGTTGACTTGTAACCATGACTGCCAGTGGTTACTTATACAGCAATTAAAGGCGCACGACATCAAGGCAACAAAGAAAGACATTTCTCCGCCGTGGTGGTCCAGTGGCTAAGGTACTCTGCTGTGGACCCGCAGGTCGTGGGATTGAATCCTGGAGGCGGCGGCTGCATTTCCGATGGAGGCGGAAATGTCGTAGGCCCGTGTGCTCAGATTTGGGCGCAGGTTAAAGAACTTCAGGTGTTTCAAATATCTGGAGCCCTCTACTACTGCGTCTCTCATAATCATATGGTAGTTTTGGGACGTTAAACCCCACATATTAATCAATATCAAGAAAAGACACACCGCCCATCGATGTGACACGCGCCGAACAAGTGCAAATGTCGAAACCCTGTCAATTGTAAGCCACGCGGCTTTCCTTCGAACCTGGCACACGGTGATAAGTCTGCGACGCAGTTTGGTCTCGCGGTATTCATAAGCACTGATCTGTTCTCATTGAAACATCTATGCGCCTTTTTAGCGAGAGAAAGTGTGGTCTGCAGCGAAACTAGGGAGCCTGACGAGCTTTGCAGCCTGAGACGCGCACCTCAGCACCGTCTCGTCCACCATTTTGCCCTGCCATCGCGCCGCATGTAGTCGCTGGAATGATTGAATAGCTTTGGTAGTGCTGACCGATAGTTCTGAACGGAGTGGATTACACTAAGAAAATAGCTTGGTGACTGCTTCATATAAAAACAATTCCCGTAAGACGTGGAATCTGCTGATTTATTGTTTTATTTGTTTCTTGAACATCAGATATTTTTTTGGTAACAAACGCTTGATTGTTGATAGTGCTAATATTTATTCCTCCATGAGTGTAGGAAGTCTAGTGTGGCGCGGAAGCCACGCAATTATTTTCAAGAGCCAGTTGGTAGGCGCCCATGGCGTCGTAGATTCTTTGCATCTGAGCTGACTTTTTGTGTCGATCGAGCCATTTGGCGTTATTTTTGGTACCATATGTTTCGCAAACCAGCGGATCCTTGTTGCGACTTGTTCGCTACAATCCCGCATGAGCCAATGACCTGCTCGGGGATAATACACCAACTCGGAGTTCCTCAGCCATTCTTGGTTGTACGCTGCGATGCGTGTGGTTAGAAACTCGTCCTTCTCTCCCCAGAGTATCAGCGTAGATATGTTGATCTTGCGGTAAGGAAGTTTTTGAAGCTCGTAGCTGTCGTTGTTAAAAGAGCGGTAGTAATTCAGAGCCCCGGTAAGTGCTCCTGAAAAAAAAATAGCTTAGTTAAGTACACAACCACTCGAAACCAATTGCAAGAAGACTAAAAAAACACCCACCGCACACAGTGCTTGAAAAATACACACCGCTTAAGCGCTGTATGTGGTGTGTGTTCTTCAGTAGAAGTGTGTGTTAATATGCGAGCATTTCGAGGTATTGTCAAGTTGCGTGAAATTTACTTACAATATAATGAATTAACCATTGGCCCAACAACAACCGACTGCTGGAAGACTGCTACAGCAAGTCAAATAATGGCTGTTTGGCTAAATAAGTGTATAGTGTATTGGTGTGCGCTGTGTCACATGCCAGCCTCTTTAAAATAAGCGTGATGGTATCACAATCAAGTTAGAAAGGACATCTGACATAAAACTTTAGGATTTGTTCGCATGTTCATGTTTGTACAGACTGCGTTCCTCTACCCACTCCAAGAACTGTTTTGAATAGGCCAACTTTATAAGTGTCGTGCTCTTTACTCATGCTTGAAAAAACAGACGCGTCCGTTATATATGTTTCACGATTCAACATGAAATATGGCAGTAATAGTGCGTGGTACAAGCGCCCATTGCCATTGTGTGTCAGAACATACGATTATCATGATGACTTCGTGTTTTAAAGCCGCTTACCCACTACAAGAGGTACACTCGCTAACAGAGCTTGTTGGTTGGCTAGATCGCAGATGAATAATATTTTATTTGTGGGTGTGTGCACATGAGTGTGTGCGCGAGAACACACAAGCTACTGCGCCTGTTCCGTAAGCCCCCGTAGTGGTGCATAGCAAGTTGGAAAGGATTTCAAGCAATATACGGTTTGCAAAAACAAAATGATTCAGCGCCATCCTTATATATGTACAAGAAACATTGTACCATTGTGCATGACCAGTTTCGTGCAATTGGCCGGCATGCCTAGCATCTGGATCACACAAAATGCTCACATGAAAATGAAACACATATATAGCGTTCATACTTCTTTTCACTCGCACAAGTGGTGTGTTCTTGCGTGTTCTTTAAATGCGAAGCATTTCTTAGCGAACTTCGTATCTCTATCTATCTATCTATCTATCTATCTATCTATCTATCTATCTATCTATCTATCTATCTATCTATCTATCTATCTATCTATCTATCTATCTATCTATCTATCTATCTATCTATCTATCTATCTATCTATCTATCTATCTATCTATCTCTATCTATCTATCTATCTATCTATCTATCTATCTATCTATCTATCTATCTATCTATTGTTATGCCTGCGAGTCCACAGCGAACGTCCATGCCTCTGAAAAAGGCAATTTGTGTCAAGGCCAGCCTGCGAGCCCGCCTGACGCGAACAAATCAACGGCGTCAACACGCGACGGCGCCCTTCTGGCGCGCACGTGCAGTGAGTCACTCGAGTAGCCCGTCGAGCCAGCAACCGGCGCCTTCCTGTCTGGCGGGTCTGACGCGATGCCTGGCGACGTCACTCATCCTTGGGTGCAGCCACCTGCAGCGCAGCCTCTCCAGATTTGATGAGAAAGAATGACGCGGCCCAGCGGCGACCCCATAGGAGGAGTCTGACCTCATGACCAGTGGCGCTTCTGGTTGGACATTTTGCTATTCAAAGAATCCTCCCCGTGCATATAAAAGAAGTCCTGCGGCGCGTCGCGAGTAGCAGACCTGTTGGAGAGCAGACATGTGTGTCGCAGTTGAGCTATGTGATAGAGTTGAGCTATGTGTTAGCAGCACACCTGTTGGAGAGCAGACATGTGTGTCAGAGAAGAGAGCTATGTGATAGAGAGTTGAGCTGTGTGTCAGAGAATAGAGCTATGTGATAGAGAGTTGAGCTGTGTGTCAGAGAAGAGAGCTATGTGATAGAGAGTTGAGCTATGTGTTAGCAGACCCATTTGAGAGCAGTCCTATTGGAGAGCAGGTATGTGTGTCAGAGAAGAGAGCTATGTGATAGAGAGTTGAGCTATGTGTTAACAGACCCATTTGAGAGCAGACCTATGTGTTAGAGAGGAGAGCTCGGCTCTTCGGGTCTCTAAGCTGTCGCCCCAGTGCCGATTTTGTAACGCCTCTGTATATATATGCTGTACATAAACCTTGTTTAAATCACCGTCGTCTCGTCCGCTCGTCTATCAGCTCTGCGCAGAAGCAGTCGCGAGCTGAGAAACCTACGCTACCAAACGGCTGGTGACCTTCCCGGCGGAGTTCGAAGCAGTGGCGCCTTCGGGACGGTGTTGGCATCGCCGTCTTTCATAAACAGTGGTTGGAGCGGTGAGATTCGTAGCGCCCTTCGTAACGTCGTCGGAGGCGCGCTTCGCAACAGTGGTTGGCAGCTGCGGGATTGGCCGGCGTCAGCGACATCTATGTGGTGAGTGCCTGATGTTTTCCCCTCAGTTCACCAGACTACTCTAGCTCAGGTTGTAGTAGTTTAGAGAAGGGCTGTGTGAAGCATTGAAGTGAGCTTTGATCGTTTCAAGCAAAGTTGAAGTGTTTTGAGACAAAAGTTGATGCGGAGGGGGTAAACACGGGAGTGTGAAAAATTGCTTGCGCGTCTTGCTAGTTGACTTATAGTGAGTACGGCAAGTAAATTCTTAACAGGGGCAAACAGCAAGATGCTAGTGTGAACTATGGAGAAACTTAAAGTGAAGGAACTCATCGAAATTTGTGAGGAACTCGGCATTACTTTGGGTCGTGCGAAACGAAAGCAAGCGATCCTTGAGATCATGAGGGATGTAGGAGTGTCGGCTGAGGAAGTCGATGAGGCCTGGGCGGATATCATAGCACGCCGCGAGGAGGCTGAAAGGCGAGAAGTAAAAGCTCGCCAACGTGAAGAAGCTGAAAGGCGAGAAGTTCGCGAACGTGAAGAAGCCGAAAGGCGCGAACGTCGCGAGCGTCGCGAGCGCGAGGAGTTCGAGAGACAGGTACGCCTCGAGTTGAAACAAATAGAATTGGCAATCCTACAGTGTTCGCAGGTGCCTAGCGTAGCTTCTCCGACGATTCAGGTCAGCGGTTATAGAATTCGGGACCAACTGCCACCGTTCGTAGTACGCGAGAACATGGCGAAGTATATCGTCAAGTTTGAACACGTCTGTGAGCGAAACGCTTTGGAGCAGTCTCTTTGGGCGCAGAACCTGTTAGCTCTTCTTCCCGGCGAAGTGTCCGACGCGATAACTTGCTTGTCGAGGGAAGTGTTTGAGAGCTATGACGAGGTTAAGGAAGTGCTCTTGAGACGTTATAAGTTGGCACCCGAGGCTTTCAGGCAAAGGTTCCGGTATGCTAAAAAGGAGAATGAGTCACACGTTGACTTCCCGTTTTGTCTTAAAGCCAATTTAATTGAATGGCTCAAGGGCGAAGGTGTTTATGACGACCGCGATAAAGTGGTGGAATGCGTTGCATTGGAGCAATTCTACCGCTGCATTGAGGAGGATGTCAAGCTTTGGCTGCAGGACAAACTTGGTGAATTACAGCTAAACAAGGCAGCAGAGTTAGCTGAGGAGTATTATACTAGCCGAAAGTTGCATAGCAGGGCAGTGCGCGTCGAAAAGGATGAAAGGAAAGAGGGCTTTTCAAAGAAACCTGATCAACGAAAACCCGCTCCGCACCGTAATTTCAAGGACCCGTCTCTCACAAAGGACACTGTATGGGAAGGGCAAACGGAAGTGGGGAAATCGAGTGAGGTTTCTAAACAACGCACTGATACCACACGGGCGTTTGAATAACGGAAGCCGCTAATCTGCTACAACTGCAAAAAGGAAGGGCACATCGTGATAATCTGTAAGCAAAAGTTTGCTTTTGCAACAATCCGAGAATCGGAAAAGAACATGCGGTTGTTAGAGCCGTATATCCAAGAAATTAGTGTGAATGGGAAAACGTATCGAGCACTTCGTGACTCAGCGGCAACCATGGATATTCTCCATCCTTCATTGGTGTCTCCGGATGACTTTACAGGAGAATGCGCGTGGATCAGGCAAGTCGCCGAGGAGCAAAGTGCTTGCTTACCAATCGCCACGGTTGTCATTGAAGGCCCGTTCGGTAAGCTTCGCACCGAAGCGGCTGTGTCTGCCGCGCTTCCCGATCGTTTTCCTTATCTTTTCTCTAACAACTCAGAGTAGCTTCTCAAAGAGCAGGGTAAATCGTTCTTCCCCAACTTAGCGTACATGGCCCTCACGCGATCGCAAGCGCGGAAGCTTTCGCAGGAGCTTGATCTTGTTCAATGCGGTGAACTCTCAAGTGACCTTGTCGGCGGGTCGACGGAACCTCAGAGAGGAAATTTTACGCGTGAGTCATGTGAGCAGTCACGCGAGCGGCCCGTCGCCGAAGCGACCGGCGCAGTTTCCGTAGCAAGGGGAGACGACATGGCGCCATTGAATCAGAGCGAGAGGGGCGCAACGTTCTCGCCTGTAGCGGAAAGTAGAAGTAAGCTGTCGAGGGTTTATCCAGAGACGCTCATTCGAAAGCAGCGTGAGGACCTCTCGATTGAAGCGCTAATTGAAAGCGTAAACTTGGGGAAAAAGAAAAAGAATGTTTCTTTTTTTGAAAAAGCAGGGCTTTTGTATCGAAGGTACACAAATTCGCAAGGTCGCAGGTATGAGCAGCTCTTGGTGCCACAAAAGCATTGTCGCCAACAATTGGAACTGGCACATGAAAACGCGTGGGCCGGGCATCTCGGCATAAAGAAGACAAAGGATAGAGTTTCCCTTGAGTTTTATTGGCCGAAATGCTAGGAAGGATATCGAAGACTTTGTACGCTCATGCGACACTTGTCAGAGAGCGGGGAAATCTGCGGACAAGTGGAAGGCACCCATGAAGCTTTCTGATACCCATTATGAAGTGAAATCAGGAAGGCGGCCAAACAAAATTTACAACTTGATGAAACCATACGTTCAACATCAAGCGGTCGTAAATCTGCTTTTGAATGCTTCAGAGGAAGAGGGAGCAGAAATTTTGAGTTCTAGTGATGTAATCGAAAGGGGATCGGAGGTAATCTTGGAACAGTTGAACCTAGAGCCTAGGTTAAGTGAAGTCCAGAAGAAGGAGCTGAGAAGGAACGTTTCTTTTTGAGAAATCTGGACTCCCATATTGTAGGTACACAGCTGTGCAACGTCGCAAGTATGAGCAGCTGTGGGTACCGCATAGGTATCGTCGCCTAAACGTGGCCGGTTACTGAGATGGAGAGTGATGCTCCAACAGCACAACTTTGACGTTCGCTAAAAAAGGGAAAGCTAAACGCTAATGCAGACGCATTGAGCCGTGCGTTTAGTTAGTACCTTCTCCACCTTTCAGTTTCTCGCTGGCGATTCGGGGCAAAATTTTGTTCTCATCACGGCCTTAGCTGAGCGCTCTCGTCCAGAATGAGCTCAAGGAGCCACCTTGATGTTCTATTCTAATTCGTTAAGTTATTAAACGTGTAAAAATTTGAGTTGTCATTTTGAGAGTCTTGTGTCCCACATGTGCCTCTTGATGTAGGGGGAACGAAATTCCGATAGACACGTAGCTAGGTATATGTTGTACTATACTTTGCCTGGTGTTCTGTCGGGTGACCGAGGGTACTTGCTTGTGTCGTGTGTTGTCTGTTGTCGAACCGTTCTTGGCAAGTTGCAGAACCGTCGACATGTGCTGAAACCAAGGATCGTCAGAAGAGACGAGCGAAGCTGGTCGATAAGTTGTGGCGACGAGCCAGTGGAGCTGGGATCCGTACTCAAGAATGGGATGTGTTCCCGGAACAGAGTCTGGAGCTGCATTCTCCCCATGACCCTAGCGGCGAACCTGGAGGGACCTGGCGAACGAGCGCACCTGACATCCGAGCCCCGTGGAAGCAGCTCGTCTTTCCGGCGCATTGTCTGGTGGCGGGGGTGCTGTTATGCCTGCGAGTCCACAGCGAACGTTCATGCCTCTGAAAAAGGCAATCTGTGTCAAGGGCAGCCCGCGAGCCCGCCTGACGCGAACAACTCAACGGCGTCAACACGCGACGGCGCCTTTCTGGCGCGCACGTGCAGTGAGTCACTCGAGCAGCCCGTCGAGCCAGCAACCGGCGCCTTCCTGTCTGGCGGGTCTGACGCAATGCCTGGCGACGTCACTTGTCCTTGGGTGCAGCCACCTGCAGCACAGCTTCTCCAGATTCGATGAGAAAGAATGACGCGGCCCAGCGGCGACCCCATTGGAGGAGTCTGACCTCATGACCAGCGGCGCTTCTGGTTGGACATGTTGCTATTCAAAGAATCCACCCGGTGCATATAAAAGAAGCCCTGCGGCGCGTAGCAAGTAGCAGACCTGTTGGAGAGCAGACATATGTGTCAGAGAAGAAAGCTATGTGATTGAGAGTTGAGCTGTGTGTCAGAAAAGAGAGCTATGTGATAGAGAGTTGAGCTGTGTGTCAGAGAAGAGAGCTATGTGATAGAGAGTTGAGCTATCTGTTAGCAGACCCATTTGAGAGCAGTCCTGTTGGAGAGCAGGCATGTGTGTCAGAGAAGAGAGCTATGTGATAGAGAGTTGAGCTATCTGTTAGCAGACCCATTTGGGAGCAGACCTATGTGTTAGAGAGGAGAGCTCGGCTCTTCGGGTCTCTAAGCTGTCGGCCCCAGTGCCGAATTTGTAACGCCTCTGTATATATATGCTGTACATAAACCTTGTTTAAATCACCGTCGTCTCGTCCGCTCGTCTATCAGCTCTGCGCAGAAGTCGCGTGCTGAGAACCCTACGCTACCAAACGGCTGGTGACCTTCCCGGCAGAGTTCGAAGCAGTGGCGCCTTCGGGACCGTGTTGGCGTCGCCGTCTTTCGTAAACAGTGGTTGCAGCGGTGAGATTCGTAGCGCCCTTCGTAACGTCGTCGGAGGCGCGCTTCGCAACACCATCCATCCATCCATCCATCCCTCCATCCATCCATCCATCCGTCCGTCCGTCCATCCGTCCGTCCGTCCGTCCGTCCATCCATCCATCCATCCATCCATCCATCCATCCATGCATCCATCCATCCATGCATCCATCCATCCATCCATCCATCCATCCATCCATCCATCCATCCATCCATCCATCCATCCATCCATCCATCCATCCATCCATCCATCCATGGATGGATGGATGGATGGATGGATGGATGGTATTATGGTACGTGGACGGTATTATAGTACGTGAATGGATGACGAAGGTATGTGACTGGTGCAAACATGATAAACATCAGATGCGTGTCATGTAACAACATGACTACATGCTACGCTCATAATGCGCTCATGGCCGTTTCGATAGCCTCACATGTAGAAAACTTGGTATTACGCGACGCGAACGAACGACATAGGTACATGACACATACAAATATAATAATCGCGATATGCGTGTCATGCAAGAACATGACTAACGACATGGCACACTCATGATGCGCTTGCGGCCGTCTCGCTAGCTTTATATATGCGACTTTGGTATTACAGACGCAAATGAATGACAAAGGTATGTTGCTTGTGAAAGTATGATATTCATAAAGTGCGTGTCATGTGAGAACATGACTACATGCCACAGTCAAGGCGCCAGTACATTTGGACGTGACGCGGTGCGCAAGTTCACCGGCGTTCATTTCGTCCGGTCACGCCGGCGTTGCCACGCCAGGCACCGGTCCTGCCTATACTCGCAGGCGCGCACCGCGCTGCGTTGCTTTAAAGCATGCGCGTTTCAGCACGTCCGGCGTCCCTCTGTCACGAAAAGAGAGAGACGTAGTGTCTGGGTAACGCTTCGGCGTGAAAAGCAGCATGTCGCTTTTCACGCCAGTTGCCGTCGGGCCATGCCGACGGACGCCGGTCGCGCCTGGCCTCAGGCTATCCACCTTTTCACAGGAAGGACAAAACACCGCCATGATGGGCTGTGCGCGGAAGTACAAAGACTAAGGGCGCAGCGTTGCCATTGCATTTTCGAGGGGACGCGCCAATTTGCACAGCCCAAAGAGGGCTATGGCGGCGCCCAGGGAGGCGTTTATGAAAAGGTGAATAGAGTGCTCGCGTTTCGCTAACGTGGCGTTGCTGTGCCCAGAGTCAACACCATCTAGAAAAGGTTAAGGCCCCTCCACTGCCGCTGTGACGTCACCGCACCTTGCCCGACTCCTAGCGGGGCAGCGCGCGGTGCCGCCGCCACTGTCATGCATGCGGTCGCCTTTCCAGTTTTTTTTAAACTCTTGAATATATAACAGAGCGACAGGAGTGGGACAAAGAACCAGCGTTCCCTTTCTTGGTTTTACAGGACAATACATATTTTTCAAGCACTCACAAGATCAACTGGAGACGAAAACATGATGTGAACACATTTATATCCAATGACAGCACGTGGAACATATATGCAGAAACAAGAGCTGCGAATGTAGATATTAGGAATGCATTATCACGAGTACATCAAAGAAAAGAAGAGCATAAGCACACGTAGCACTATTGCTGAGCATAAAGGCAAATTTATGAACTTAGATCAGAAGTCATCTATGTATGGAAGCGTTCACAGAGGTATACAATGGACAAAATAAAATGATGTATGGTACTCATTTTGAACGAGCTAGTAAAATGGCAGGCATGCAACTTCAAGAACACATTTCACTTAAGTGTAAGAACTAGAGTGTACTAGAATGGGGGAGTGGGTCCACTGAAGGCTCCACGCTGAGGCGTTTTTTTCGGAAAATCCAGGTGGCGCTACCATCGCCTTCACCTGAAGACTTAGCCGTGGTTGCCATGGTTACAAGTCCCCTTTGCCACGCGGTTCGCGACGGGTGGGTAGTCTGATAGTTCGCGCGGTTCGCGTGCTGCTCGCGCGTCTGGCGCAGTCTCGCAGCGTTGTTGCTTCGTTCGTGCGTGCGTGGCCGTGAACGGCGTCGCACCGTGCTTCCGCGCCAGTTCAACAAAATCTAAATGTTTATATTGCGAAACGCCCTGCTCGTATAGGTAGTCACGCACGCAAGTACCGTGATTTCCACGGTAATTGTTTACAATCAAGAGCGTAAGTTGAATTTGGCTTTTGCGAAAACGTACGCATCGAAAGTGTAATATGAGCATTAACTGCGATGCTTTTAAAAATGTCAATATAACTGGGATATATAAGTAAGTTTGCGTTTGGTGCAAATTTAGACTCACGGCAGCAAATTGAATATGATGCAAGACTAAAGTTACCAGCTGTTATCACGAGAATTAAAGCTAAAGTATGCGAACCCTTCTGCAAATTTGCAGCTATTCGTTAGGGACGCGTGATATTATTGAAAAACTGAACCAGTCCTGTTGCGATTACGTGAGGGGTGTTGGCAAAGGAAGTTTAGTCACATCGGACGGCAACTGTGCTATTCGTAGGAAATGACTTATAGGGCGGACGCACGTCCGTCGCGGTGGTTTTATGATGAGTTTTTGTTCGGCATCTAGTGCTGGTATACGTTGTAGGTATTAATGAAATATGTTATATTTTACCTTTTCTCTTCGTGCCCTGCGGTACGTGTCCATGCAAACATTTGTTCGAAACATGAACGTGTTTTCACCTATAGATAGGAAGTCTGAAAGACACCAATAAAGAAGTGATATGCGCAAAATATTTTATTTTAAATTGACTGCGCAAGCTTTTCGCATAAATATAAAAAACAAATAAATATCATCGAAAGACTTCGACACCGTCGCTCAAGGAACGTCAGGCTCTATGTTGTCCTGCTAAGCTTTAAGTGTTTTGCTCTCGCTCGTTTCGAAGCGTTTTCCCTGTTCATTCCCTTCACTAAGAAGTGAAGGCGAGTGAGCACGTAGAACGAAACGAGCTTTGTGCTCACTGCATCTTTGTGGTCTGGACAGCCGACCGCTTTCGAGTTCAGAAAATTAGTTTTCACCAATGAAAGGATGTCAGAGATGCTATCTGTGTGCAACATGGAAACACTGAAACATTCAGTAAACAAGTTTTCAAGTGAGGCAATGAAATCATACAGCTGTCGTGAGGGGTACAGAAGTCCACCCCAGTCGCATTGCTCCGTGAATTGCGAAGGGAGCTGTTCAGCAACCGCGACAGCTTTCTCAAACAGAAGCACTTCTTTGCATTGTACGCATGCCAACTTCAATACACACTTTCTGGCCACGTACCCTGCTGTGTAGTAAATGAGTCTCGAGTCACTCTTCTCCAAAGTCACATCGATGTGGTCAGCAAACTTTTCTGGCATCGTGGCAATCGTGCTTTCGACCTCGCCAAGTTTTCCCTGTGATATAAGATCATCAATTTTTTTGTGCGTGACCTTTAGACCCTGTCTGTCATGCACAGTGACAAGAGCGTTTATCATGTCAGGGTTTGCGTTTGCGCTGTCCACACTGTGCGCCAAGTTATAAAAGGACAAGCAGTTGACGGTTATTAGAAACTCATCCGGAGAGGGGTGCGCGTTGCAGCCACTTGACTGGCGAACGATGCCGAAGAAATGTTCCACGGGATCGGTGCTAAGTCGAGATGTCATGAGATATTTGAATCCAACGCTCTCTGTCAGGTACTTCAGCAATGAAAGGGTATTTGCTATAGTGACCCTAAAACCTATGGCAGTGGACTCGCTGAGAAAGTGCCGCTTGTTGTCACTGAATGATTCCCAGTCATTCAGGAAGTCCAGAAAATTGGACAGGAATGCCGCGTCTGTAGAAGCTGGTCTCAGCGCTTCGGCCCGAAACCTGGAAGTCATCACGGTGATCAGTCGTTGGATCTTCCTGCAAAATAAACAAAAAGAATGTATGTCAGAAGAGCGCTCATCATGCGTTTGAGATGTTTACGATTACACTTAATTCATTTGGAACGTAGGCGCAACTCACGAGAAGAACAGCTGAGTTGCCTCGATGCTGCCACACCTTCTCTCGATGTCCTCCTTGTAGAAGGCCAGGCCCCGTAGGACATATGGACCGAATAGTTGGAAGGCGAAAGGGGTTCTCATCTTCTCAAATGAGTTTGGTTCCAGATGCGTCTCGGTCAAATTGGGCATAACTTTCAGTGTCCTAACACTTCTGTCTAGAAGGTACGCCTCCCGAACCGGATGCACAGACACCTAGAAATATAGGTTGAGGTAATGCAATGTATGCAAAAAACACAATCTTTGTAAAATGTCAACCATGAATCTATACGTACCAATCCGTCTGGTGTTGCAAAGCCTTTCTGGAGAAGACCATTCCTGAGGCATTTTAGCAGATGCGGGAAATCGGAGATAAAGTGCAATTTCCTCATCTCGTCGACAGGATGCTGTATGGCGCCATTTATTTTCTTCGATGACGCCGACACCCCCGCTAGCTTCCACATTTTTCGATTCCAGGGGGCTCCGTCACAAGTGATGTGGTCGACGAACAAGCCCGCCTGTTCCACGAGGATGATAGCTTCCATGAGAATTTTCAATAAAATGTCTCCTCTCACATTTCCTTTTGTCGCAAAAAACGCCCACAATTTGGCTCCATTTTCCAGCGAAAGGCACAAACATGATGACCATGCCGTGATCACATTGCTGGTACTTGTCTTCGGGCTTCGTAAATTCTCCAAGGTCCACGAAGCCTTGAATCTGGCCAGACGCCGTCACATTGAAATGTTCTGACAATTTCATTTCGTCCACCAATAGTCCGCCGTGTCTTTCGAGGTCTGACATGCTCGCGGTTTTTTTCTTTAGAGTGTTCATTACTGCTTGATTAAAACCGAAGGCCGACTCGTATGACCTCAAGTATCTTTTCAAAGTAGTGTTGCTGGGCATCATGAGAATTTCGTTCTTTCTGATGTGCTGATAAAGCCGGGGACTCTTTAGTTTCATGAGTAAACACTCGAGGATCCACTCCTGATTGTAGCGCATGCCCTGCTTGCTGGTTTGTTTGGCAGCTTGAAAGCAAGCGCGAACACTTGCCTGCTGCTTTCGCGGTAGTGACGATATTTTATCCTCTAGTATTTTATCCGCGACATTCGCATTGTTTGCCCTCATCTCTTCGAGACGACCAGCAATGTCCAACAGCCTTGTCGCCATCCGCTTGTTTCTCTGACTCAGGACCCGCAGTTTGGTGGAGACTGAGTTTCTTCGCTCTTTTCGTTTTAGGTAGCTTTTTCTGGTGAGTATTACTTTCCTCACGTACTTGCATGAAATGCATGAAGAACCTGGAAGTATACGAGAAAAAAATTATGAAGAGCTTCCAGTTTTTTACCATGCATGTTTGAAACGCAATTTATGCACTTTCACTTTCTGTAGGCAAACTATTCTTTCGTAAATGTTAATGAGTACTACAAAAATTAGGGGCCACACAAATGTTCTAGCATTAAACAGGTTACTGATTGATTAATTGTACAATTACAAGTGACGTCTCAATAAACGTTTGCCGCACTCACCTTGTTGTTTAACCGCTCCTTTGCACGTGACACTGAAGACAAGGCCGTCGGAATGAGAGATTTGCTGCTCCAGTTTCTTCGTAAGAACGTCATAGGTGAAGTCCTTCGCCCTACCTGCTCCTCTGCAAGGGTGAAGAGATTCTGCGCAGTCCAGGACTTGTTTGGCATCTTCAAGGTTATAGGCGACCTTTTCGGAGATCAGCGTCTTCCGAACATATGTCCGACAAATCACTTCACTCCGGTCGGTACCGTAATTCATGAGCACAGTCTTTTCGATGCTTACGAGTTCACGACTTAGGGAGGCCGAAACATAAGCAATTCCGTCATAATGACGAAACTTGTGCATTGCCCAGTGGTCGTTTGGCCGGACAACGTCTTCAAGTTCAAATGCGTTGTCGCTTTGCCTCGCACTTTCGCAATCTTCAAATCTCAGTTGCGGCTCAACTGATTGCAGCGCAGTTCTTTTTGACGGCTGGTCTTCACAGGTTGGTGGTGAAGCCGCTCTCTTCTTCGTTGACTGCTCCGGTGTGGGCTGCTCGTCAGGACACTTCAGGAGATGAGGTATAATTATGGGTACAGCATCACTGCGAAGTTCCGGCTTTCCCCGCTCTATATATACTTCTCGGCCTTCGATAATATGTACATATTGCCTTAGTATGTATTTTTGCTCGAAGTGCAGCTCGCAAATGGCATCGGTGACTTGCAAGGGCCGATCAGCGCGGTTGAGATTCTGGTCCCATAGCCGGCGTCTTTCTTCGTCTTGAGGTACTCCAAAGAGTGAGAGCTTGGGCTGGTTTTTAACTCTGCTGTATCCGGTTTGGCAGCCTACGACACAACAGTAATTTCTACGCCTAGACGTGCTCATCCTCTAATCTTTTGAAGCAGCTTGGAACGCTCCGTTATGCAACCAGCAGACACATATCTGCGCACGCAAACGTGCCGTCTGCCGCGTATTCTTTGTCCAGACGGCTTTGCTCAAAGGGAAATACAAACCTACGCGTTCACGAAAAAAAGCATACATTTTATTTCATGTCACTTGTTTTTGTCTCTAATAATGTGTAAAAAAAGAACCAGGAGACAAATTGTGAAAACAGCGCACGAACGACGGTGCATCGAACAGACGACGGCGCGTCGAGCAGACGACAACATCGAGCGCTCAGCGTCCCCGCCAGCGCGTCGTGCGGCCCGAACCGCCGCACGACTCGCACGCTCCCGCCGAAACTGACGTCACTTCAGGAGAAGGCTACTGCAGCGCCACCAAATTTTCCGCCGTTTTTGCTTCACCCGCACCGCTTGCCGCCGGCCACAGTGGACCCACTCCCCCATTCTAGTACACTCTAGTAAGAACCTTCCTCTGCTTGATACTTAACTTTGCTTTTGTCAAGGCATCGTTTCTAGTACTTGCATAATTTTTAACAGTGTATTCACAGCAGTCCGTAAAATATTTTTGAGGACAACATCAGGACAGTGACCACTAACGCACATTTCGAGGCCTTCACTATCAGACAACAAAAACATCGTAATGCTCAGCAGTGACAACCTTTGGTTATTCTCTTTGTGGAAAACAAGCAGGTACTCGTCATTTGTACAATGCTCCAACACAACTTTCGTACACAGTACAGCGTGTACCACAAAAGGTTGCGGGAACTTCAGACCTCCCCGGTTCACTTCGTCTATGAGCATATGTTCGCTTTGGTCAAGTACTCTTTCTGCGACAGTCAGCTCCATGCAACAATCCTCGCATGGCTGACGCTTTAAGGCAGCATGGGCACAGTAGCCAGCTATATACACAACAGCTGGCATATCTGTGCGAGGCTTCTTTAGCTCGCTGTCTAGCACTGGTATGTTGTACTTGGCCAGAAGCACCTCAGGGTTGGGCTCTTTCTCACCTTCTTTTGAAGCCTCAGAAAAATCCTCTAAAATCAACGTATCCTGCAAGCGAAGTTTTGCCTCAGCTTCAAATAGTTGTGTGATTGAAATGTGGTACTGTGCACCACACAGCTGCCTGTATTTGCGAAATCTTGCTTCCAGGCCATCTGTCTGAAATTTACCAAGAACATATCTGAAGCAAAGTTCTTCCAAGCAGTACCAGGAGACTTCAATGAGAGCATACGTTGTTTGGCGGAAGGCGGAGTGCGTCTCAGTTGTCAGCTTACCTGTGTCTTGCCTTACTGCCTTCCAGCTATCGAGCCAGTCAACGAATTCATCCAGATACTTCAGTTGGTGGCAGTTTACTTCCCTTACAGGCTCCTGCCAAACATTCTGCAATCGCTGACCCTTGTGAGGGCTTTTAACATTCACAATGTCCCACCACTTCACAATGACATCAATAAATTGTGCTGTGCCTTCTGCCACTTCGAGCCTTAGTTCTTCCCCTCGAATCCTCAAAGCTGCCGAGACAAAACCACTGAAAACCTTAAGGGCCAGTCGAACATTTTGTCGTTCGAGATTACTGGGGTGCAGAGCCTTGTGGGTGAGCCCGTACGCAACTTTTGCAATGATGCTCTGTTCTACCTCATGGAGTTCTCTTAGGAAACTGAATGAAGCACCCTCCATTTTGCGACTGTCCGGCGAGTCGCTGTGAAACGTGGGATAGTACATACACTTGCCCGAATTTTTCTGGTTAAGCCAGTTGTTCCGAACACATTTTAATAAATGCACAGAATCAACAACATGAAACAACGGCTGCTGTGCATTCGCAGGATGTGGGTATACGATATCCAAGCTGGCACCTTTTTTTGCCGAACATTGCCATCATTTTTCGGTTAATTGAGTTGTTGTCAGTTATCACTGCGACTACATAAATGCCAGCATCTTCTAGGCCTATGATTATCTTATTCAGAACATTATGCAGCTCCTCCGCTGTAGTTCTAGACACCGGCAGGACATGTACTACATCTTTGTAGGATGACAGAAGAGACTGCACCATGAAGACATGCGCAGTTTTTGCTGGCTCAGTACTGTTGGAAGCAGAGCCTGTCACACAGCCGCCTTTATACTCAAAGTACTGCTGCAAATGTATCTCGTCCACCATCAACGTAACATTTCGCTCCTGTGACTTCAGTGAACTCGCCCTTCTGATCACCTACCGCAAGAAACCGTCTTCGGACTGCTCCTGTAATGGGCTAGCATCATGTCGGCCACACACTCTTTTAACAGTACTAAGATGTGGCAAATCGACCACACCGCTGTTTCGTAGGAACCTGTACGCATGTGGTGAAATGGTAAATAATATGCTAGCCAGAACTAATATTTCAGAGGAGTACCTCAAACCATTGATTTTCTTCGACAAAAGAAAACAGTGCTCCTTAAGAAATTTCAGTACATCAGCCCTCTCATCGTCCACCAACCCTTCAGTTGTAACGTCTTGAAAAAGGGTGCACACAAGACGGAGCGTTGAATTCACTTCATTGTCCTCCTGGGGTGCTTTTGTCGTGCAGAAGTCCTCCACATTATCTAAAAGCTCCACTAACCTTCGAAAATCCTGGATTTTTTCCGGAATCTTCAGGTTGTCGTTCGATGTCAGTAGAGCACACTTCCAGAACACGCGCACGCACAGGTCTGACGACACACACACTGCCGACAGGAGATCCAGGGCGTGATCTGTAGGTCTGACGTGAGCGAAGATGACGCAACCTTCGCAGACTGTTTGTGACCAGAACTTCTTTTGATGCAATCGAGTCAGCCTAGAAGTTATATCTTCGAAGTTTTCGACCTTGTTCTCGTCCTGCTCTGCAGCAAATGCCAGCGCTGATTACTGGATAGCTTCGAGCAACTGTTCATTTTCCTTTCGCCTTCGCTTGACGTCGGGCTCTTCTCGCGACGTTTGAGAATCAGAGAGAAAACTCGGGCATCCAGGAAAAATGGTAGGAACAGCATCAGGCATCAGCCGGGTCAGCTTCATCGAAACCTCAATAGTCCGCCCATCGCCGTCGGTATACTTTGACGTCGTTCGAAGGTGCTCCGCTTTGAAATGAAGCTCGCAGACCTGCACATTGTAACACAGAGAAGGGGCGAAGTAATGCACCGTGAAGCTTGACACCGTCCACCACATAAAGCAAAGCTGATACAGCTTTCTTCTTATATACAATAACGAAGCCGCAATGGGCGATTGCACAGCTTGTTTAGGAAACAGCACCCCGATGACCAACGCGTAAAGCACGTGCGAAACGCGTGAGCAGCTATAACAATCAGAGCGCGTTAAATACGAATGTTACGCATTCAAGAAAAGGGTGTATTCGAACGCTTACCTGAGGGTTCTTGAGTTGACACACGTCAATGTCGTCGCGCCGGACGGCACGCTGCCATTTCGCTTTCCGCACAGGATCGCTCGGGAACGAAAACAAACGCACCTTAGACCCGTTGTCGTAATTTCTCTCGCAGTTGGGCCCGCAACAGCGTCCCATCGTGATGCGCTGTACATGTAGTAGGTCACAACAAATCGTGAAAGCAAATTGCAACCGTACAACCACAAAACACTACTAGCAGGCTGACGCAACACGCCGAAAAAAAACGTGGCTTCGCCGGCGCGTCCGTACGGTCTGTCTCCCTCGCCTCGTCGCGCCATCTGTTGCAGAAAAATGAAAACAGAACGCCGTACTGGCTGGGGCAGGGTGGGGCGACGTCACACCGCCGGCGAAGGGAAGTGGAGAGGCCTTGACCTTTTCTAGATGGTGTTGCCAGAGTGCGTGCGCGTCAACGCTTCAATGGAGTGTATTGGGCCCTTCATGATGCGCTCACGGCTGTTTTGCTAGCTCCACATATGCCAAATTTGGTGTTACGTGACGTCAATGGAAGATGACAGTAAATCACTAATGCAAACAAGATGATCCTGACACGCGTGTCAAGTAAGAAGACCACAACATACCACGCTTATAGCGTGCTCGCGGTCGTTTCACCAGCTCCACATATATTAAATTTGTTATCACGTGACGTGAATAGATGTCGAAGGTAAACGACACACCCAGGCATGATAATCATGACACGGAAGTCATGTACGGCATCAGTTACCGCCACCTCGTAACATTGTGCTAATTTTAAAGTGGCATATGAACTTTTCTCATTCGTGCTTCGCATATCATCGATTCCCACTGTACGTAGGATCTGCCAATTTTTTTTTTCATTTGTTTTCATGCACAATGGTGGGTCAGCCCAGCAATGCTCAAACACTTCGGGTTGTTTTCCAGTGTGGCTGTCATTTACGCAACTCGTCAATAAGTTTTTGAAAGACGTACAGCAAAAAGATATCGCTATCACGTTGAAGTCCTAAAGGCAAATCTTTAGGCTCCCCTAATTGTTTTTTTTTTTCGCACGATGACACAGACAAGGAACTTTTTTAAGGCGCTTCAAAAAGACCGCATTCAAGTTGAAAGAAAATGTAGAAGTGTTGAGTGATGGGCAACACGCTCAAGCTCCTCCGATATCTGCGTACCACCGGCGGTATAGTGTATATAAATAGCTCGCCTATACTATGCCGACGCAAGCATGCCACGTGGTAGAGTTGTTTAGGGCGGCGCCCTGCAGATCGAGGTGTCACTGGTTCTAGTCCATGGTTGGGTACTTCAAATGTTTTTCTTCTAAATAATTTTTGTGTATTAATATACACACACTTATATATATATATATACGAAACATGGCGGTGACTGCGAAATTGAGCTCAAAGTGTCTATGTATTTGCTATTGCGGTCTTTTTGAAGCGCCATTAAGGCGCTTCAAAAAGACCGCATTCAAGTTGAAAGAAAATGTAGGAGTGTTGAGTGATGGGGAACACGCTCAAGCTCCTCCGATATCTGCGTACCACCGGCGGTATAGTGTATATAAATAGCTCGCCTATACTATGCCACCGCAAGCATGCCACGTGGTAGAGTTGTTTGGGGCGGCGCCCTGCAGATCGAGGTGTCACTGGTTCTAGTCCATGGTTGGGTACTTCAAATGTTTTTCTTCTAAATAATTTTTGTGTCTTAATATACACATATACACACACTTATATATATATACGAAACATGGCGGTGACTGCGAAATTGAGCTCAAAGTGTCTATGTATTTGCTATCGCGATAGAACAATAATTAAATACTACCTGACTGTGTTTGCAATCCTGTATATTGTGGTGGTCGTTAGAATAAGTTTCATAGTCAACTTTGTCAATTATAAGTCGAATATTTGCGTAGTTGCAGCAAAATAAAGCAGCAAAGAGTATTTTCATAGTGTGCTAGTGCGCTTCCTTACACTGCTTATTTGCGCTAAGAGTAGCGCCAACAGTCCTGCTTAATGTGGAGACGAGGTTCTGGCTGCACGTGCAGAGGCTTGTCTATTATGCGTGCTTATAAGAAGTGAAGCTTGTCTACATCTTCAACGTCATCGGGTGAGCAAACGGCGTTAGCCGTCATTAGTTAAAAAACTTTATAGCAGGAAAGCTAGCTTTACAATTACGAAAACGATGTATGCAGCAGTCATGCTTCACCGCGAAGAGGCTCGTAGTTGCGTGGCAGGTCGTCTTGCTTAGCGCATTTGCGGCGGCAGCACCTAATGCTTTACAACGCTTTCCTAACACGCAAATTTCAGAGGCCACGTCTGAAATTATTTTAAGAAACTTGGCTAAGACAGATTTACACGTTAACAATCAGTCCATTTTCAGCCGCAGGTGAAAGCTGTGAGGAAGCAACATACTGCACCATCCTGTGTTTTCTGTGTGCACATAGCCACCTGCTGATTGCATTGCAGACTCAGTTATCTTTGCACTCATAAAAAAGAGGCTTCTGAGACTATGTGAATGTTTTTTTTTAGGTTTGACTACCGTAATATCTCAAGCAAGCACCCCTACCCTTATATTGAAACCATGGTGAGAGAAAATGGGTGAAAAACTTTCCGAGATGGTTTTGAGAAGGGGGGGGCTTGCTCAGTTACAAAACAAAAATTAAGATAGCAGCGAAAGAGCAGCCCGTGCTTCCAATAAAATGCTTTATTGAGTGGCTCTCAACAGAACCGACGCCTGCATCGACCGTCAATGAAGCAGTGACAGGGGCGGGAGGACATATGGAGACGCTTGGTCAGTCGTCGGTGCATATTAGGAATTTTTCGAAACGGGCAGGGGTGCTTGTTCGGAACTATACGGTAAGTTGTACATGCTTGAACATGTGTAGAGAAAGAACTCTGTATTTTAAAGCAGGCAAATTTAGCCGGTGTGCGCAAATCGCTTACTTGCCACTCTGCAGGGGGAGGAGCATCGAATATTGAAAGACAGAGCGATAGAGAAAAAAAATATATGAAAAGGTAAAACTGAATCGTTATTCCTCCAGTTGTCAGCGTTAAAGTGGATACCGCTCACTCGAAAACATAAAAATTATCTGTGTCCTTGGTTCCGGAAGAAAAGCGATGGCCTATAACCAAGTGCTTTTATTATTCCTAACATCTTTATTCTTATTTTTTTTCACGGGATTGTTATGAAATAACACAATCGTTTCATACCTTGCTGCGAAAATACATACTTGTGTGCGTATTTCTCGTTGACGGTGAAAGACTTGTGCACCTTGTCAAAAAACCTGAGGTCCTTTAGCATCAGGTACTGCTCAGGAACAACCGGATGTCGGAAAGGAATCGTGAACCTGCAAAGAGCAACAACAGTGCCTGCGTTTTCTGACTGACAGTTATTTCAGTAGCCCCGAGGATGGCATCTTCCTGAGCGAGGGGCAATTACTGGAAGTAAGTTTACTTCTAGGTAGTTTCCTGTTTCGGTATATGAAAAACGCTTTCACACCAAGACAGTGATTTGGACAAGATCGTTTTTGCCACGGTTCAGTTAGAACAGTTTAGAAAATCAAGCATTTCTAACGCGCAGATGGCACCCAGTGAAACATTTGAAATCAAGCTCTAGCAAAAGGGCAAGATGATTTATATTTGTGGCTCACCGGACGTATCAGTATTACAAGAAACCAATTAGGCGATGCTGCAGCTCGCTCTGCCCATGAAGCAATGAGTTTCTTTTAATTCTTCGCTAAAGAACTAAAGCGGCAAGACAAACTATATTTGCTGGCTCGAGATCTTACGAGCACGTTTTGGTCGTCTACGAGCTTCCAAAGGTGTCGTTTGTAAAAACTGGATCTCTCGCTCAGGCTACAGCTACCATCGATTTTTTTCCCGCTCGGATGTGACACTGTTATGTTGCCTTTGGTTAGCTGTTGAATTCACAAGGGTGTACTCCTTTCACATCAGTATGGCAGACACCTCTATATGCGCCTTCTACCAAGCTGGATAGACCATGGAACACGCCCTGTGCAGCTGCGCTTGCTACGACACCCAGCGATGCCAGCTCTGGGTGGTTCTGAGCCAACTAGACTCTGGGTCACTTTTTGTGTAATAGATTCCGGGGCCTTGGGTGTGTGCTTAATAGCATAGAAAGCGACTAAAGCACTACTACAGCACTTGAATACAACAAATTCAAGTGACCGTATGTAGATTGTGTGTGCTCCCCCAATTGCCCTCGTGATTAGGTGTATCTGTATTCCCTCTCTTTTATCGTTTTTATTCACTGCATTTCTTCCACCAGTACAGGGTATCAAACTGAACGTGCGTCTGGTTCACTTCCTTGCCTCTCTTTCCATCAGTTAGTATGAGGCAACCTTTACTGGCGCGTTGTGTAGCGCAATTAATGCGGGTGATGCAGAGCGCGGAGCCAGTCCCCGCTCTTGCTCCGTTTTTTCTGTGCTGGCCCGGTTTTCGACCGGTCCAGATGCACCGACAACTTTTCGGTTTCGGCCGGAGGGGATGAGTCCGCAAGCTCTCTAGGTTACTAATTGGCTAGAAAAGACCGGTGGCCCATCACGTCATCACGCAAGCCGGAGTCGGTCGTGAAACATGGCGCTCGGCTGAAGCGACGAAGTGAGTGGCAGGGCCTAGTCGGTAGCCGCGTAAAAGAAGCTTATTTGGCCATTATTGCAATTACCACTAGAGTTATTGAGTGGCAAGGCCTAGTCGGTAGCCGCGTAAAAGAAACTTGTTTGGACGTTATTGCAATTACCACAAGAGTTAATGAGCATCCGTGCATACTTTCGTCGAAAGGCAGCACGCCGGCGCAAACTTTTTGCTCTCGTCACTGGCTGCGATCGCCGATGGAACCTGACGGAGAGTTGTGTTTACGCGAGGTTCGGAGACCGACAATTTAGTGTATTTCGTGCCATCGTTTGCTTCGACTTGGAAACCGGAATGTCAACATCTGCAGGTGTCATCTTCGGATGACACATAATTGTCGCCAAAAGTGTTCGATCGCTGCATGCAGCGTTTATGATTTGCATGTGTGGCGTGTTCGTAGTTCATTCGTGAAGAGTGCTGGGTGATAAACTTTATCACCGTCATTCGACATTCACTGCTGCGTGTTCGCTGCTTTGCCACTGGCAATATGCTGTGGTGACCGCGTTGTGTCCGAAGTGCTTGATCGTGTCCCCAGTTGACGAAGTTTTCTCACGAGATACCGGTCGGGGTATGAGCCTGCGATGTTCTGCAGTGGTGCTAGACGCAAAAGTTATTTGCGGCATGTTGTCTGCTCAGAAACGTGCCGTGAATAGGTGTTGTCAGTGGAACTTTATTGTGTATCTGGCATCTCGATACAGGAATTCCATCAAACTTGAATTTGTTGTCTAGTTCGCGTATGATTTGTTTCAAGTTCTTTCGCACTTCCACGCTTTGCTTTCATACAGTGCTGTATTAGATACGTGCAAGAATGTTGGAGTCATAAATGACAACTTCAGGTAGCGTTTATGTCTAACATGTACTCACAGATAATATTACACAGAAACTTTCACTCAAGGGAAGTCGTTATGCGAAAGTCTTCTTGATGTTTCTTAACCACAGAGAAATCGTATCGATAGTCAAGCGAAAAAAAAAATGCCGCGGCTCCTGCAAATTTCCATATAGTGATTGAAGGCTATATGCATATTAAAAATACAGTATAACTAACCAAATCCTGTGTTCACTATAAAATATGTTGACGTACAACTGTCACAACTTATGTCAAACTTTCATGGCAGTTATGATGATGGAAAAGTCAACTGAGTTGCTGAAGTTGTAGCTTTCGAGTACCTTGCAGATTGGCTTTTGCCTATTGTTATTGGCATATCTTTTTGCCATGAACCACTTATTTAATGCAAACAGAACTGACCCGTATTAACCAAACAGTTTTCTTGGAGGCTCCTTCCAGTACGTTTTGATTACCAATTTCGTTTGCACCTATTGCTGGATACCGTGTCCTGAAACTACTCATGCCAGTAAAATATTATTATGAGCTATTTTGCGCTGTCGATGATAGGCTGAGAAAAAGGCATGGACAATAGGCGTCTTCAGGTGTGTTTGACATGAAACATGGCGCACACACGAAGTGACTGAGCATGAGCTGAGGCCTAATCGCCATCTGCTAAAGAAGCTAAAATGGATGTTATTGTGTTTTAGTACGATAGTTAATCAGCATTTGTGAAATTATTCATCGAAACACAGCAGGGCAGTGCTAGGTTCCGGATGTAATATCACCCATGGAAAGGCACAAAGTGGGCTTTGTACGTGAGTGTCAGGTGCGGTCGATTGTGTGTGTTTCATGCCATGAACTTCTCAAGTAATTCAATGCAGGTGAAATCTACATATGACTCATGTTCATTGAACAGAAACGTGGAACGTATTGGATTGCTACTTTCGGTGTCCACAGTACCCAGTAAAATGCAATAGTTTCATTGCCTTTTCATCGCTTTCATGCATGTTTTATTGTTTCTGAACCATTTTGCTGTTTGTTTTGCTCTATGGTTACGGCATAGCTTTCGATGGACCGATAGTGTCCTTTGGCGTATACTTGCAGTGGGTTGGAGCAGTTTTAGATGCTGTTTTGTGTGTTGTGCATCATGCAATATATTTGTGTTACTAATTATTCTATGCAGGTAATCAGTCATGTGCTCTTTTTGATCAAATTATAAAAGCTGGATTTATCTGCATCTCCTACGTACAATTTGTTTAAAAAGTTACTTACCTGTGGGCTTCAAGTGCATCTTATGGTGAGGTGCAACTACAAAGTGGCTTAATTTGCATATGCTGAGAGGTCTATACACTACTTGTACCAATGTTTAAATTTGAATCTCGGGTGCCTTCATTTTTTATACGTGGGCGTTGTGCAAGTAGACAATATGCATGGGTATGGTATTGTGTTCACACTGGAACATTTCGCTCACCTAAAATTCAAAACTTCTCGGTTCTTGCCGGTGCCTAAATGTGCGGGTTTTCAGTACAGGCATTTGTGAGAGCAGATGACTAGTGAGCACATATTTGGTGAGGACTGTAAAGTTGATTTTAATGTTTTACATATCTTTGTGTTCTTGTAGAAAGCTCTGTGTGTGTAAGCATCCAATTAAGTCACTCGAATAGCCAGCCAAATACCCTTATTTTGAGAACAGAATCAGATGTGTTCAAATGATCAGTCATAAAGAGCTCAATCTAGACAGTCATTTCAAGGAAATTTAGTACTTTAATTGGGTACTGCTTGCTAATTATGCAGCAGCCGAACTCGTAACATACAAATGAAGCCTTCGTTGGATAAATGTGAACCCCGTAAGCTAACATATCATCTGGGACATTATGCGCAAAAGCCATAGAATGTTTTTAATGCACCGCAAAGGGAAATTGTAGATTATTCACCTTGTGCTCTTTAACAATAACCCAAACTAATTACTATAGTGAGTACTATGGCAATGAACGCGGAATGCGTGGCAAATAGCCTCTAACACACGGTTGCGTAATTCACGGCAGCAGCTGATGGAAACACTGAAAAGGGTGTAAAATACAAAGACATGCATCGTTCGTAGGTGAACGGGTTTTTGGCACGAATACGCCTGGAGAGATCTAGCAGTGCGTCTCAACACTGCCATTTATTCCAGTGAAAAAATCGTCAAGATCCTTGTGCCACGTGCCATTTTAGTTTTTCTGTTCATCTAGCGCGCGCTATGTTCCCTGTTTTTAACAAAGGGCACTTAGGTTCTACTAAGCGTTGCCACTGCTGCCCTGCTAGTGCTCATTGTATCACTAGCTGTGTGTGAATTTAATGTGATAATGAGGCATAGTGCTACGACAGCCAATTTTCTGTTTATCCACTTGTGTTCTCTCTCACACTGGTCACAATAGTACACTGGTGCTCTTGCTCTATGCTCCCATTTAAAAGCAGCCACCATCACCAGGAGTCAAGCCCATTTCTCCATGCTTAGCAGCACAACACTTTGCCTGCTAAACTACCAAGACACCAACATTACAGTGATGAATACAGTCGTAAAGAGTCGGATATAGCAAACAATTATTCTAGCTATTTTCATTATTGAGTCACTGCACATTACCGGACTACTTAGGTAATTGGTTATGTACTGTGCTATTTTTACCCTGCTTCTAATCAGTATCACCCTTTTTTCAACCACATTTTTGGCAGAAGGAATACAAAAAAACTATTTTTTTTTCTTATTTTCATATTTCAATCCACATGTATTTATACAACAAGCAAAATGTTTTTTGTTGAGAATATGCAGAAGATTGATTTCACTGCAACACAAAAAGTGCCACAACGTCTCCAGCCTTTAGTGCAGAACATGTCCAGCAGAAATTTTAAAACATAATGCGCAGGAACAAGCGAGCCAGGTAATAAAGCTTGTGGGGTTTTGTTTACATCTACCAGCATCTAGTGCTGGTAAACGTTGAAATGCAGCGACAATCTTAATCATAAAATTAATAAAAAAGCGCTATTCTGTGTAGTTGGAGCCGCACTCTTAGCAGAAGTGAAATTCGTCATTGCACAAAGCTCTGGCAAACATGCATTCTCCTTTTTCTAAACAGAGCTGCCGCTATTTTGAATTTACAGTTGCCAGATTTCAGTCCTAACTCTATCAAAATGCATGCTTTGAGTGTATTCTAAAATTTTTGATGCACTATTTATTTAAACCACGAAAAAACTGGGATAACCTTTTCAGAGTATCCTAAATGCGGTGTCTTAAACACCTCGTTCAGTGTGAATAGGGCCTACTTGTTTCCGTAGAAGAGGTATAACTGTGTCGATGAGCTCAGCTGGTCATTGTTAGGGTGAGTGTTGAAATGATGGACGCCATTTAAGAATGTTGCACTTTTTCCCTCGTAGCCAGCCACACCTTTATGTATTGCCACAGTAAGGTTTGAGCGAAACACAATAACAGTAAAAACAAAGAATACTTGTGTTACTACCTCTCTGAAACTAATATTGCCCAAGTGCTGCAAGCAATGTGAAGCTGTGAGTGCACGCAATCATATGAATGAAGAAAGCAGGTGAGAAGTGGCGCCCCATAGTCCATCAGTACACATGGTAAGGTTTTGAGCCGCAATACATCGAATACTTCAAACCATGTAAAGTGCCACTACAATTACATTATGCCATGAGGCTGAACTTCACAGCTCATGCACCAAATTGTTGGAGTATATTATGAACCTAAAGAATCACTGCAGATGCTTCTCAGTAAGCTCATGTCCGTGTTCCTGTGCTCACACAGTGCCCTGTTAATCGCCATTAAGTCCACTTGTGATCAAATTTCTCAACATCGATTGTTCTGAAGAAAGATTTTCATCACAGTCCTTTCTGTATTACACGATAAAAATAAGTTTGATTAGATTCGCTTCATACTCACCCCCACTTGAGATTACTTGCTCATATTCATACTCGTGTCTACTTACTCCCCACGCACTCATACTGACTCATTTCTTTTCAATGAGTGTAGCTTAGCATACTGACCAGTTAATATACCAAGCTATGCTCTAAAAAAAGAAACTGTAACTTAGACAAGAGCTCCAGCAGCCGAAGTGCCGATATGATGCATAGCCAGGTATTTTTTTGTGAGACTTATTTTGAAATTGCGGTGCAATTAAAAAAAGTCAATAACTTCATGCTCCGAGGCTTGTCCCTTTCCAATGCAATTGTTACCTAAAGAAAAAAAAGCGATAGCTTTTGTTTCTGTTCACCTCGTTAAACAACAAAAAAACCCAGCTGACCAGGGCTTAGCCAAAGTTGTTGTGCTTTCATGCTGTGAATCAATAGAAAAACTACTGATTGAAGTTGTGCAAGCTACATGTCACTCATATTTTATTTACTCTGAACCGTCTGGAGATGATGCCATGGAAGAATATCTGTATTTTGTGAGCAATCATTATGGTAATCACCGCTGTATCTGTGTGTATTTTGTGCTCATAACCATTTTGATGCTACGTGTTTTTGTGTTTTTTGTTTCAAAATAGTCAAGTAATGTTCAGATCATTTATTATGTACCACAAGTAATGTGTTTGGATTTGTAAGGATAAGATTCTAAGGACTGCTTCACTTCATGCAGTGCATATATTATTGTTGCGATAACCCTCTTTCTGCATTGCCCTCGTGTGAAATGGAGGCAATGCATTAAAAATAAATGGGTAAATACTATCGCATCAGTAAAGTGGCTTCATAACATGCACTGCATTGCATTTCTACTTGATCAGTGAAGTACTCACACATAGTTGTGTTGGTTTGGCTGGCACAGCAGGACTGAGTGCACCAAAGGGGGGGGATGCAAGAGGTATAGCCAATCGGAACCGATCTGCAAAATGGACTCAGCACGAGACTCAGTGAAAAACCTCTGGGGACCTCTGTCTTAATGTGACTATGTTACCCTTCAATGCCTTAGGTATGTGGAAATAGAACCACACACAAGCCATCTGATCTAAGATCAAGAATTTATGTGGACCTCATCCCATGTCACATGAACTGGCACGTTCACACAAAATAGCGACAAGGCTGAACAGTTGCCCTGTGCAGAAGCCAGTAGGATGCAAACACGTTCTTAACTGGTACGCGTAGTGAGACAATAACTCTTACTACTAGTACACGCAGCATCCGGCAACATTCATCTTGCAATCACATAACAGGAGACCCAACATATGGCCATGAGAGATGTGGCTTTGCAATCTGTAATTGGAAACCAATGGCAACCATTAAGCTGCAATAGCCAACAGGGCCCTTCAAAAGCGGTTCGATCCATGGCTAAACCAAGGAATTTTTTCGGGCAGTGTTGATGCGTTGCACGGCTTACTTTAGCAACAAGTGGTTGATGTGAAGGTGTGGAAATACTTTAGTGCAACCCAAAAAGTTCAAGCATGAAGAAGCTGTGAAGAAACCGCTCAACTCTTCCCTGGCCCTCGCTCCTTCCATAGTAACCGAGCGGTCTTTTTTCAATAACGTTGTTTTTCATTCTTTTACATGTAGTCTCGAACCATAGAGGTCAAGTTGTTCTGTCTGATTATTCACAGATGGATGTGAAGCAAAACTATATTTACATTGGTGACATAGACAATGCACATATCATTTCAAAATTTCACGATTAGTGTGTCATATGAAGTTGCAAAATTTGTTTATCGACACCTAGTAAGTCAGTTGCTGTTTACCTTCAAGTGCAGTATTTAAAACCAGAAGATGAGGTAAGTGTTTGCACCAACCAATGCAGGAGCAATACAGGGATATGTACCAGCAAAAGCAAATAACTATACTCGCAGAAGGGGAAGTAGTTTATGAGGTAACTACACAAGCGAAGTACCAATCATCAATACGTACACTTGTACAAAAGATAGCATTACCACATATAGAGCTGAAATCATATGCATAAAAACACTAAGGGAAGATATAATGACATCGTAGTTGTATGATTGGTGAAACTGTGGTACCAAATATAAACAATAGAAATAACATGTATAGTTCTAAAAACCACCTAATAAAGAGGTGTTTGTTGAATGTGTAGACTTCAATTTGTCATCGTTCATATGCACTATAGAGGCTGGACATGATAATTTAGTTAGATGTGAGGACCATCAGATTATTTGATTCTTACATATTTAGTGTTCAAGTGATGATTCATTGTGGCATGCAAGCTTGCATTGTCCTTCATTAAATCATTTGAGTGCTGCTGCATTCTTATTGCGAAATTTCCAGTTTTACTTATGCAGGATAATGAAAACCAGAAAATAGTGAAGCTAAGGAAAGGTACAGGGGACCTAAATTGCACCGTTGTAAACGTATAAATGTGATATGTATATGTATAACGCAAAGTGGATGGAAAGACATCTTGCCCCCAACAGAAACTGAACCTGCCACTCTTAGAAAACGCGGGCAATGCTATACAACTTGAGCAACGGTACAGCATGAGGTGCATCATTTGAAGGTTGTAGGTTTGGTGCTTGTCGGTGGAACTTGCCTTTCGGTCACTTTGTTGTTCTGCACATCTATATCACAATGGCTACGATATGCTTAAAACAGTGCAGATAACATTCCCCATACATTTATCAGCTTACTTATCCTCTGGTTTTCATCAAGGTTGAGTTAAACAGAAAAGCGAGCCCCTTGAAATCCCTTCTTTTATTTATTACATAGTTGGCACCTTTAAAAAGTAATGAAATAGGCACTTCGTCATCTCCCATGGTGCTTTCAGCTCACATTTAGATTCGCATCGATCGCCATCTGTTACAATCGGCACATTGTGAACAGCTATGAACATGTGGGTTGGAAATAAACATGAACAGTACAGCGTGCTCTTTTCACTACACTCTAACCTTGGTGTCAAAGAATTGCGGCTAATATGGCTTTTGATTTGATCATGGATGACTCTAACTGCTTTTCATTACCATCAAGGCTACAACTGCTTGAAAAATAAATGGAAAACAGTTGAGAATGTAGATGCCATGTTGCTCATCTTTCTTTCCATCTCTACTGTACACTATTATATGATTGCTGTCTTTTCTTGTGTCATTTCTTGCGTCATCTTTCTGGTAAAGGGCACGTCGAAACATCTCTGTGTGCATTGCAGGAATATTTGCCTTTATGCTGTATGACGCTTTGTACTTTGTGTTTTGTCAAGTATGTGAAATGTGTGCCTGCCCACTGGTCTTTGTATGAGCCGTAATATTGCACTACCTGTAATTATCTCCCTCGCATTCCCAGTTCGGTAGGATGAGAAATCCAGCACAGGTAAAGGAAAAAAATTTGCGAATCGAGAAAAATGTAAAAAAAAAGCTAGAAAAGATCGATATATAGAAGTGATGGGTATCTTGAGCACAAATGTCACAAAGCTGCAATTTACAAACAATTAAAACTTACAAGCAAACATCTACTTCAGCACAAAACTGCTATGTTAGCCTTCAGATACAATGTCAAAAGGGGGGAGGGGGAGCTTGGACGTTGTGCGGGGGCGCGCGCATGAGGCCCGGCCGCAGTTGGTTGCCGAGGCCTGGATTGTGGCACTGTCACAACGTGCCGGTGCTGCACACTTGATTAAAGCGGCCCGCGGCGCTGCTCTAAAGGAGTGGTGTTTCTGGCGGGGGGGGGGGGGATTGACATTTGTATCTGTCTGTCTCGACCTACATGTTTGTAACCGCGCGATTGATGGCCTGATCGTCGTCAGCGTGCCTACTTGAAGAATCTGGTTTGAAACGTGCGTGCGAACGTCGTGTTCTAATGAGCTTAAGCGCGGGCACGTTAAACACGGCAATGTCACACAGTACGCACCTAGTGCAGATGGGCTGATCACAGGCTAGATACGGCAGCTTTAGCGAATATGAACAATCACACAGATTAAGGCCACTCTGTAGAGTTTCTAGCGTCCACGACCGCAACCATGCAACTCGTGCCGCTGCAGAACAGAACGTAACAGTGCACGTGCTTCATTTATATTGAACCCGCATGGGCAATAGTATACGTTTTGTGTCATCTGCTCAATATAGTCACCATGGAACACCTCTGTTTTGCTGAACCATTGCCAGAACTTCATGAACATCGCGTCGGCCAATACGCGTGCTCATGAATTCCGCTCGTGCGGACCCACCGTGAGCAGCCTCCGTCTTTAGACCAGCTGAAGTTCACTCGGTTCATGAGCAGAGCCGTCAAGGTCACCCCCGTTTGTGACTAGCAGGGGAAGGCTTACTCGGAAGAACGTCTGGCAAGAAGCAGGCCAGGCCCGGCCGTCTGAGTTTAAGTCATGGTTGGCATGCACGTGGAGAATGTGGCGGGGACGCGACCACTGGGCTGACCGTGGTTGCCGCACGGAGATGAGCATATCCTTCCCGCTGTACGTCATTACTGAGTGTTGTTAGGATGCCGGGGCTCCTCTCTGTCGCAGGTACACCTGGTCAGCGCACAGGGCCATACGGTGTAATCTCCGCGCTTAGGGAAGCATCTACGAAGCAGCGTAATGAGAAAGTTGATGAAGCCCGACCCTGAGAACGGCTACCAACAGAGGTCGGCCGATACACGGCTTGGCATGGGAGGGAGTGTGACACGTAGAGAACCTACCCCTTTGCGTGTTGTATTTGGTAACGTGGTTTTTACTAATGCAGTGCCTCTTATGAAAACGTTTCTGGAAATGGTTGCGATAATGCGAGCCCCAGCGTGTGATTATCTTGTGTGAAGACCCTTTGTTCAACCGAGGGATGAAAAGAGAATCTTTGAATCTTAAATGAGAGAGCGGCGGTTCGGGGTTGGAATCGGGAAGACGCCTGAGGCTGCAATAAAGATTCTCTTCACCAGACTTCGGCTCTTCTTTCGCACTGCCACCGTGCACTCGAGTCGTTGATGAGACCCATATCTTCCTTCCTTAGTTAGTGTAGAAGCTAGTCGAGCACGGGGAAATTAACTCCACTTTTCTTTCTCTCTGCATGTTTTGAATGCCAAAATCATATTATTAGTGTTTAGGAGGCATATGAATCACAACAATATGGCAAAATAGTTCGCATTGCATAGTATGTCAGAAATCAAAAAGTAGTTTCAAATTTAGAAGGTATTCATTAGAATAGAAGATAGTCAACAAGATCATGCGAAGTACAAGCAAGGCTTGCCACAACACTGTGGTTTCACTAAACTTAATTGGCGGGTAAGCAAGTGCGGTGACATGTTCAGAGGAACTACATCAGGAATGCGAGACAACACGTGTGCAATATTTAAAATGAATAAATCAGGGCATAAGCGCACGATATGTGCCTATTGAACCCTCTATGTTAAGACGCAAATGAGCGTGAAATAATTTCCAGGATATACTACACGAAACCACTGCGGCAGCTTGGGCCTGAATTCATTGAGTGCTACACTCACAGAATTTGAGGGGATACTGCAAGAGCAGAGAGAATGTGTTCCTCTCCTTCACTGAGGAAGGAAAGGTAGGAGAAGGCATGCTCAACCGGCACGCTACGTAAAAAGTGTGGAGGAAATGACATCATGGCGGCCATATTCACTGGGCACAATGGTGGCGTGGGCTATGGTTACGTGTTGCGCAGTGAAGCTTGTCTATGAGTGAGCGGCCGTGACTGGCGGCAGCATGTGTGCCTCCCCAGATCTCGTGCTGAGCCGTGGTGGACAATATCCGTGCTCTGCGCTGCGTTATTGGTTACGCAGTGTTCTCCTGGTATTTACTGTACTCTTAGCAACGTTTACAAATTTCTTTGTCCATCACGGAGTTTACACAGTGCGTAGAACGAGTGCGTATCCATGTGTCGTGCGGCGTATATTAGATCTGTTACGAGTGGAAGCCAGTAACAAAATACCGTTTATTCAAACAAGGAACGTGGATATATATAGTATGCAGCATAGCCACATGTGGTCATTATCTAAGATTAGTTTTGTTAGCGGTGGTGCATGCGTTCGCATGGCTTACAAGCATTGCTCGATCGATACATCTTCCCGCGGGAAAACAAAACAACTTGACTTATTAGATTAAAGTTAGTATCATAGTGTAGTCGATCCGGTGGTCGTGTCTCCCGAGCAGACCTGTGTAGGGGAGGAAGTATGCCTTGCTGAGGAACTGAAACTTGTGCTGACGGCTGATCTGTTACCGGGCCTTCGATCTTCGTCACTGTGCTCATGCCGAGCCCATCCTGGCTCGTCGAGGTCATCACGTTCATCGCTCGATGAGGACTCACTTCAAAGTCTCCCCGATACTGCTCACCTGTCATCAGTAGGTGGCGCCAGTTACGTTGAAACCTTCTGCCGTCCTCCGTGGCCACCTCGTAGGATCTCGGTGCGACTCGTTTTAGCACTTGTGCCTTTCTGGTCCATGCCTTTTTTGACGCCTACAACTTCGACTTTCTTGAGCGCTGGCAAGCATCTGCCCCGATCATCGGACTGTTTGTGCTTAGTCACGGGAATGCTTGAGTGGTGGCTGAAGTCTGGAAGTCTCGTGCGTAGGCGTCTGCCTTGGAGGAGTTCATCAGGGGAATGACCATCTTCGAGGGGTGACGAACGATAGCTCAACAGCCCAAGCCAGAAGTCCTGTTTCGTTTCCGCAGTCTTCTTCATGATTCGTTTGTCAATTTCAACGCATTTTTCAGCGAGGCTGTTGGACTGAGGGAATCCGGGGCTAGATGTCACATGCTGGAAGTCGTATCTGGAGGTAAAACGTGCAAATTCATAGGAGGAGAACAGAGGACTATTATCGCTGCAAACTTCTACTGGGGTGCCATATCTAGCAAAAATGGCGCTCAGCTTTTCGATTACAGATATAGTGGTCAAGCCCGTTAGTTTTTCGGCTGCTGGGAAATTGGACAAAGCATCGAAGACACAGAGGTATGAACTTCCACCTTGCTGGAATATGTCGACTCCAAATCTGTACTAAGCGTATTGCGGTGTCGGCCTCAATAGCGGCTCACTTTGCTGCGCATAAGCGTTCTTGTGGCAGGCTGTACAGCCCTGTTGCATCTTCTCGATGTCCACGTTAAGCCAGGGCCAGAAAACCAGACATCGAGCTTTTGCTTTGGCCTTGTTCATGCCCAAGTGCCCTCCATGAATGCAGTCGAGTATTTCTCGCCTCAATGACTTTGGGACAACCACTTTGCATCGCTTAAATAAAATGTTCTGTACGAGTTATAACTCAGATGCGAACGGTTTCAATGAACCCTCGAGC
Source organism: Rhipicephalus annulatus (assembly GCA_013436015.1). NCBI lineage: Eukaryota > Metazoa > Arthropoda > Arachnida > Ixodida > Ixodidae > Rhipicephalus > Rhipicephalus annulatus. Next base: position 107,037 of record WOVY01012676.1, read on the forward strand.
TCTCCCTTGCCGCACAAGTAGTCGATAACAGCTCGAAACTCAGGATCGGCTGCAGTTTCCTTTGCTAGGCGATCCATGGTCTGTTTGCTTACCAACTCGGACACGATTCTCGTTGCATGGACTTTCACGTCCTCGTTGAATCCAACGTCTCCTGCGGCACTTGGTGACGCCCTGGACAGCATGTCCGCCATACACAGCTGCTTGCCTGGCACGAATCACGGGTTCATATCCCGGCTGCGGTGGCTGCATTTCTGATGAAGGCGGAAATGTTGTAGGCCCGTGTGCTCATATTTGGGTGGACGTTAAAGAACCCCAGGTGGTCGAAATTTCCGGAGCCCTCCACTACGGCGTCTCTCATAATCAAATGGTGGTTTTGGGACGTTAAACCCCACAAATCAATCAATCAATTGCCTGGCACGAAGTAAAAATTAAAGTCATAGGTGAACAAACGCAGAAACTCTGAAGTCGTGGAGGCATGTCACCAATAGGTTTTGTAGCAATTGCAATCAACGGACGATGGTCAGTTTCGATCACAATCTCGCGTCTATAAACAAACTGGTGAAACTTTTCACATCCGTAGGTAATTGCCATCGCCTCTTTTTCGATCTGAGGGTATCTTTGTTCTGCGTAGCTCATAGCGCGAGATGCATAGGCAACTGGCCGCCAAGCGTCACCGTAACGCTGTAAAAGAGCTGCTCCTAGCCCGCATCTCGAAGCATCTGCAGAGATTTTAGTTTCTCTAGACGCATTAAAGATGGCGAGCAGTGGTGGTTTGATGAGATGCTTGCCAATAACAGCCCACTCACGCGCATGGTTCTTTGTTTATTCAAAAATGGTGTGTTTCTTTAAAAGGCTGCGCAGCAGGTTCGTCTTATCGGCCAGGTTGGGTATGAATTTGCCAAAATAATTAGCCACGCCTAGCATCCGGTGTACAACTGTCTTGTCGGCCAGGTGAGGTAAATCGCCCAGTGATGCGCTCAACAAAGGGTTTGGTTTTATTCCCTCTTTAGATATGACGTCACCCAAGAAATGAATTTCAGTCAGTCTGAACTTGCATTTATCAGCATTGAACGTCAAACCAGCCTGTCTGGCTGATTGCAAAGCATGACAGAGGCGCGCATCGTGTTCATCTTTAGTAGTTATATATATATTAGGACGTCAACATACACGTGCACTCCTGTTGCGCGGTCGAAGGTTTCGCTCATCGCCTTCTGGAAAACTTCTGGAGCGGAAGCTATGCCGAATGGGAGCCTGAGAAAACGGTATCGCCCGAACGGTGTGCTGAACGTGCAGATATTGGACGCTGCGTTGTCTAAAGGGATTTGGTGAAAGCTGTAGTTTGCATCAAGGCACGAGAAATATTTGGCCCCTGCTAACTCAGTCTCAATATCTTCTCGCTTTGGCATTTGATAATGTTCTCGCTTTAGACACTCATTGATGTTCCTAGGATCTACGCACAGACGCAGCTCGTCGTTTTTTCTTTCTTACGATTACTAGAGCACTCACCCAGTCTGTTGGCACGTTGACCTTCTCTATGATGCCGCCTCTTTCCATCCGGTCGAGCTCATCTCGTAGTGGTGCTCGCAGTGCCAATGGTACGTGCCGCGCTGGCATTACTACTGGTGCTGAATCCTTGCGCAAAACCATGTGGTACTGTTGATGCAAGCAGCCAGTTCCCCGAAATAAATCCGGGAATTCTTTGACAATGTCACTGGTGCTATCTTTTCTGACCATGTTTATGTTGCACAACACCAGACCCAGAAATTCACTTGCGGCTAATCCCAGAATAGCGAGGCTGCTCTTCTTCACAACGAAAAAGGGAATGCTACAGGACTGTTCATTCGTCTCAACTTGCAGTGTTGCCACGCTGACGTGTTTGATAACACCTCCACTGTAGGACCGAAGTACGGCACAGTTTGGGAAAAGCTTCAGGTCCCCCTTGCATCTTCGGTAGATAGAGTAAGGCAGCAGATTTGCCTGAGAATCTTTGTCAACCTTAAGCACCACCTTTTCACCCGCAACCTGTGCTGAATGTCCTATTTTTCCTGCTGCTGACGTTGCAAATTTTTACATACAAAATGCCGAAGTCATAGTTTTCTTTGTAAGCCTCGTCTACTGGACGTTTTGTGCAGAACCTAGCGAAGTGATTTCTTCCTTTACACACGAAGCAAGTTTTTCTAAAGGCTGGACACCTAGTACGCGCGTGAAAGCAACAGCAATTGCCACAAACGTGCTGTTGCTGTTTTTTAACCACGTCTATGTGGTTGTATGCATGGGACCACGCTTCATTCTGCTTGGCGGATACTTCCGCAGCTCGACATATTTGCCATGCTTTGTCGAGCGTCAAGTCCTTCTCTTTGAGCATTTTTTCGCGCAGCTTGGCGTTGGATGTGCCGAAGACTATCTGGTCCCGTATCAAAGATTCTGTCAAGGAATCGAAGTTGCACCTGCGAGCCTGTCTCTTGAGGTCGCGTATAAATAGCTCAAAGGGTTCGCCTTCTATTTGTGTCCTAATGCGGAACAGATATCTCTCAAAAACCTCATTTTGCTGCTCTTGGTAATATTCATCAAACTTCTTCACAACCGTCTCGTAATCTTGCTTGCTTTCAATCTAAAAAAAATAGAAATTGTTGAATACCTCAAGTGCTTCGTCTCTTGCAAAGCTCAGCAGGAGCGCGGTCTTGACAGCTGGAGTCCTGGGTTGCTTCGCTGGTGATGTCGCCTCCAAGAACAGGTCAAACTTCTGTTGGAATCTCTCCCAGTTCTTTGCCGTGTTTCCGGATAGCAGCAAGGGTTCTGGTGCCTTGAGAAGTTCCATTGCTAGTGCTCAATTTTGCCAGGTGGTCGTGGCTTCTAATTGCATAGACCGGTTACTGCTTGCAGCTTGTGGGCCATTTTCATCTACGTCGCGGAGCAATGCGCCCAATTCTGACACCATGTATCAGATCTGTGACGAGTGGAAGCCAGTAACAAAAGACCGTTTATTCAAACAAGGAACGCGTATATATAGTATGCAGCATGATAACCACGTGTGGTCATTATCTAAGATTAGTTAAGTCGACGGTGGTGCATGCGTGCGCATGGCTTACAAGCATTGCTCGATCGATACATGGCGGATGACGCGGATGATACAGTTAGTGTTCAGCGAAATGTCGTTGGGCACCATGACGAAGCAGAACGACGACGAACGCCTTGCAGGTCAGTGATGGTCGGGCTGGTCTACTGCTTGTGAAAACGGACGACGCTGTTGAGCCCAGCAAGACGCAATGATGAACATGTACGCACATGTAGTTTCGTGTTGTGTGTGTACAGTAACAACTTGCTAGTGCGTATTAAAACACCTTTTCTGTTCCGTTTCGTATACTCTCCACCACCATTGCATCCAATCTCAACCTAACAACAACTGCGTTCAAGTGTCACTTGCACCGTGCTGAAAGTCACCACGGTCGCAGAATGCTGACGCCGCTGAGTTTCACACGGAACACGGACACAGTGCCCGGACGTTGCGCCGGCTAGTGGCGGAATGCAACCGTAGAAGGCGCACGACTGACCTTGTCTGTACAGTTGCTGAATCAATGACGTGAAAACACTCGCCGTTGTCAGTACATCTAGCGCGCGTCCTCTTGTAATTGCTTCGTTGTCGGTGAGCTGTTACTCGCAGTTAATATTCGGACGAAATGATTTCGCCGAAGGTGTCGCGCTGGCCCAGAGTGTTGAGTCCCGTTCCATTACTTTCGGATCGTCACAACAAGCGCGCTGAGCAGCTCACGTGCTTTCCGAGTCGGCGAGAGTCGTGCCTTCTGCTTTACATTCGGATGTAAACAAGAGAGGAGAATTTGCCCAGTCAATATGGCCGACATCCGGCTTCATCGCAGCTTCACAACAAGTGACGTCCGGGCCTCTCCTACCTTTCCTTCCTCCGTGCTCTCTCCAGAGTTCTTTAACTCCGTGAGGGTGTAAGGCAGGGTTGGCCGCAGAACATACTGTTTCGTTGAATGCAGAGCAAAAGAGGCGGCGTACTCTCTGCTACTCAAGGAGTTCCCAATCTATGCAACTCTCGTGCTGATGAGGCATGAATGGGATCTGGCACTTTGTATTTGCTGACCTGGTGCTTCTATGTTACCACTGGTGCCGCAAAGCAATGTAACTGTCTCGTAGCCATGCGCCTCGGAGCGAATATGCCCCAGTTGTAAGTTCAATGCATCAAGTAATAGAATAAGTTTCAGTTATAACTGAAGCATGCTTGTGTGATCATACACGTTTAGTTTGGGAAGCACCTCCACCAACACTTTCGAAGCAAGAAACAGCGGCAACATCTGAAGCGTCGACAGAAGTTAGTTTACTGCACAAACAAATGGCTACTATACACTAAGGTAAATTTTAGCACATATTGTAAAAAAAAGTAAAAAAAAAAACATTTACAGCATGGTTCGAACTCATCCGCTACGTATGACGAGGCGGATACTCTACCACAGCGCCACATTGTGCCACGCTCACTGCGTGTTAAAATAAACTGTTGAAAAGTAGACACGCTGTTTCGCTTCACGGGTCGTAGTTTGAACATATACGCGATTTTCGTTTCTATAACTAAACTTTGCGTCTTCATGATACGGGAACTGCTGGCGTCCACGCATTACATGCCACTAATGCCAAGACTCCAAGTTTCTTTCAGGCCCCGCCGCGGTGGTCTAGTGGCTAAGGTACTCGGCTATTGACTCGCAAGGCGCGGGTTCGAATTCCGGCTGCGGCGCCTGCATTTCCGATGGAGGCGGAAATGTTGTAGGCCCGTGTACTCAGATTTGGGTGCACGTTAAAGAACCCCAGGTGGTCTAAATTTCCGGAGCCCTCCACTACGGCGTCTCTCATAATCATATAGTGGTTTTGGGACGTTAAACTCCACATATCAATCAATCAATCAAGTTTCTTTCAGAAGTCGCAACATAGAAAAGAAAATATACAAAAAATACCGAGAACCTGGGGCAGATAAATTACTGTTGAGTGCAATAGACGTTACTCGTTTTTTGTGCTAGTTTACGGGCACCGAAGATTTATATCGACTGCAATGCTCCGTAAGTACGCGCGTAGTTGATTAAATTAGGCGAATTTTCGTGCGCAAATGCCGATATGCTGTAGTGAAGCGGCCGTGTTAGAGTGGTCTGATTTGCATCCTCAAACCTATAGCTGAAACCACATAGCTGATAGCTAAAAAACCAAGTTGCATGTGCACGAAAGTGTCTCATCGTGTTACTTTATGAACGCGCACCAAACAAGCTTGTGTTTCCACGTATCAGTCAGCGAAGTGCCGACGAGTGCGCCCGGCGGCTGTCGGCGGTGGCCCGTGTGCACTGCGCCGTAAGCCGAAAGCACGTCGCGTTGATGCTCATCGCTCCTTGTGCGCACTTCGTAAACCAGAAACAATGGTTAATTACAGTTAACCGATGGCGAGGGTCTACTGTACAGTCATTCGTACTCCTCGGCATAGCACATTAATAAACCCAGAAGCGCCGATGGCATGTATGATGGACTCGATCGGTAAGCTTGGCCTACATTCGCTGGGAGTTGAATGGGTCACATTTCCTTGGACCGATGTCGGCGCAGGTGGCTCGCGAAAGTTGACGTTTGAGCCATTCGCAAGCCTCTCATTGTTGTATTAACTGTAGACGAGGTAAGCAAAACTATAAGGATTGCCAGGGATGTGTTTTAGTTGTGGTTTTACCGACCAGTTTTGTTTTTCTGGCGTAATAGTACACGCCGCGGCAGCGCAAGTGAGATCGGATGCCGGATCGTAACATTCGCAAATTATTTTTTGGGCGGCACTGCTGACAGATCGCGTCATCTCTGTAAGCGCCTAAGTACAACTCTCAGGCTTGCACAAGTGGCTTCGCCGTATTGAACCAATATAACAGAATAGCAGCTGATAACTGGAATTTAGTATTGAAAATCGTGTTGTATGCCATGCTGTTTTATCATAAAAGGTCGACGTGCCTACAAAGTGCCTAACGATCACCAGATAGTTACACGTTCTAGATGTATATTTGTTCTTCAAAACGCGTAATATAAATGTAGCGCCACCCGCACCAGAAAGGGGCTAGATATCATGAGTATAAATACCGGTTGCTGTGCATATGCATCTTGGTAGGAAGCGCAGCAACTATTAAACGAAACACACAACACAGACGCTTGTGTTGTTTTTTTCGTGTAATAGTCGCTGCGCTTTTTATTGTGTTGTGTGTTCTGTGTTTAGTTGCTGCGCTTCCTATACCAAGATGCAATCATATCAACTGGTCCGAAACAATTGTTCGCTGTGTGAATGGTTGTCCGTACCGTGAGAGGTATATGTTGGCTGTTGTTGTTTGCTCTGTTCCGTGCTATTATAATGTGTATGCCGATACATCGTCCTGCATATGTTACGTAAGCTTAAAGCAATATATGCAGTTCACTGCTTTTGCGAAATGCTCGACATATAAATATTTTGTAAAACATTAGTCTGAGCGCAGCGGGAGTGATTCCATTCTTGGAGGAAGTTGATGCACAGCAGCCCTACCAGATTGTAAAACTCTGTAAGAGAGTAGCGCAACTCCCGCTGAGAGTGCATGAACTCTATTTCAGAAGCGTGACTACTCTGGTGAGAGAGCTTGTTTACTCTCGTTCAGCCAGAGTACCAGCACTCTGTCGGCAGAGTGTACTTACTTTGTGTAGAAGAAAGTTTCCAGCACTTCTGAAAAGAGAGTGAAATATGGGACAAGCTTCTACTCCCGTAAAGAGAGTTGCCAGCACTCTCTTGGTGCTGTAAGTGTATTCGATATCAATTTCTGGGGCATTTTTACAGCGAATATGTCTGCCACTTGAAGTTGATCATAAGCACTGTTGGATGACACGATTTATTATCTACTGAAGCCTTTTACTGTGTGCACAATAACACTTCTGCTTCACTACCAAGAAAAATTTTTACTAACTATAGGCGCGGCGCGGTACATGTTGGACGCGTCACCACATCTGAAAAAAAATGCTTTTTTTCATGAACAGTTGATTCGCTGTTACCTAATTTAGGTAAGCACCCGCAGCAGCTTTGTGGAAGTGTATTGAGCACTATATACAAACTACTCAATTACATTTGCGGTATAAGTCCTAATTCTACTACATTCACAAGTATGGTAGAAGGGTAAGGTGTGCGTTCCTCTCTGACTGCTCACGCCGACGGAATGTGCTCTTACCAGGACATTCTCATCTGGTTGAGACTTCGGAACAGCTGCTTCGTGAAAGCCAGGGGATGCATGCCGTTGATGATTACCATCTTGTCGATCATGTTTTCGTATAATGTTGCGAAGCAAAATGCGATCATGCCGCCCAAGTCATGCCCGACGAGGATTACACTTCTCTTGCGTTGAGGGTCTTGGGGATAGTTGCAGGAAAACAACATTAGCAGAACAGGTGTTAGAAGCAGTACTTTTGGTGAATCACTTTCACTGCAAATTTCATTTAGAACGATGTTGCTTTGATATAACGATGCTGCGCTTGATATAAACACGTTCGAACACGGTCACTGGTACTTCACGCTACTTCAGTTGAAAAAAACTTGTGGATTATTTAGATTCAAATAAAAGTTACGGCACCTTACTCACCTTTTATGTTAGCCTGGAATGTTCTAGTTGCATAAGCCATCCCTCGATTAGTTAACAAGAAACCAAGGTAGCAATATTTTAACGACACGTACCGACTGATGACATTTTGCTTTAGAAAGGAGGTTTTATTCGTCGTCATGGCGGGAGATCAATGGGATACGTGTTTTTTAGGTGCGCGTTCAAAGCGAAAATTTTACTTTCTAGTGGCGCGTCATCCAGAATTGCCACTTTTTTGCCGGTTTTTTTCACACCTTTTATTAAGGTTAATTACGTTGTTTGACACTGTCAAAATAATTTCATGGTGTTTCTTTGTGTTAGCAGCGATATTTTTATAGATAAGAGCTCCAGCCCCAGTTTTGTTTCTGTTAGATGAGCCATGATATTACAGAATGTGCCATTAAACACGTTTCTGTTCAATCAACACCTTTATTTGGTTTGTGATCACTTGGGTCGTTGCTTTGTGACAAGAAAAGAGCATGTTCAGCGCGGCAGGTCCAACAGGTGTCATATTCTTCTCACATTTTCTTAAGCTGGTTCTCTTCGTACGAATATACCCGCACAATATAGCTTACTATAGAGTTATATTTTAAATCTAACAACAGTGCACACTTTGCGAATACAGGGGAAGAAACACGAGACACAGGTGCCTTTGCCTTGGTTTGTATATGTGTCTTCGGGAAGTGTGCACTGTTTTTCTTTGTGATAACGACCTGTAATCTAACTGGAGCATCGTTATTCAAAATATGCTTACTTATTTTGTGAAGTAGTCCTTTCACATCCTCAATGAGGTTTGTCATCAGGTAGTGCCCGCTGTCTTTTGGCCGTGAAGTGTTGCCGTAACCACGTAGATCAGGCGCTACAACGCTGTCAATAAAGTGTTCGATAAAAAAAATTGAATGTATAAATATGTTGTTTATTTTGGGCGTGTTTATTAGGCACTCTGAAATTTCCGAAGCAGATGTATATGAATCTTAGCATATGGTTTTCTACGATAAATGCTCCGGATGGATACATGCTTTTCATGCCAATATTAATAAAAAAATGAAAGCTGGGCCATCACCCCTTCTTTACAACAATAAAACTAGCAAACTCAATGCATGTCCTTCCAGCGAAACCATATAGGAGGAGGTCATCAGAAGCACGGTACTCTGAAAGCAAACCCAGGCTATCTGAGGGCCCAGGAAAGGGCGAAGTGTCATGGCGTTTTGTCCTCTACGTGGGAGCGGCCAGTGGTTAGGACAACCGTTCGTTAGGGGGTCTTGTAAGTAACTCCTTAGGATGAATAAAAGCTCATTGTCTGTCTGAAAGTGTGTCTGTCTGTATATTCTAACTCAGAGTAGGTATGCAAGGAAATGTCAAAGTTACTATTACATTGCTATTATTATTTTGGACTGACCTCTTTCTGGTGAATTCATCGAACACATACGTAGACGTACTACGCCACACTTGAGTGTTGTGAAACTCTGGATTCATAGGGCGTTGCAACATTCTCAAACGTAATGGTTTTAGAGATTATAACTTGTTCATTTTACTTATAGAAATTAACAGAATGCTGGGTTACCGATCACCTAGATAACTAAGACGAATGGTAAGAGTGACATCTTGTGCACGCTCTTATCACTATGATGCCCAATACAATATTTTGTCCCTAGAGTACGTTCTTGCAAAAGAGGTAAGAGCTTAGGGCTTTGTCTTGCACTGGCGCTGAGACATCACACCAATGTCTGTGTAATAAAGTAGCTGTTGATTACGAAAATATGTCTGCTCTTTCTGGACTATAGAGTGGTGGGCAAGGAGCGAATTTGCCTCATGTCTGTGAGTTATGAAGATCAAACGTTGTCGTTCGATGGAGCTAATCGAATTTCTTTTTACTGTTGACGTCCACGACTTTATTGGTATTCGTATTTCGTTTCTGCATTGTGGTGCACTCCCAGGGGAGGCTGTGGCTTGTCTAAACTTCTTTCTCTGTTTCTTCGACGGCAACAGCGGGCAAGTCCACAAGCAGGCTGTCCGCCGATGCTGTTTTTATGCCCTTGGGCTTTTCAGAGCAAAATAAAGAGAAACGTACAGCATCCGCGTTCGTGAAAATTTGCTCCTCCACATCGTACAAATCAACCACCGCCTCGCGTTCACCTCAGCGCGCAATGGGCTAACAATACGCTCAGTAAATAATTAGAAAATTCCTTCTAACACGACTGAGAATCCTTGTTGAGTCTGGTAAATATAAGAAGAATTCAACTATAGAGACGTCATGTTGTGGATAGCTGGCTGACTAAAACGATAGATGTACACACTCGCCGTCAACCTCTAATATATTATCACCAATATGACCAGCGAGAAATAGAACACTCGCGAGCTTTAGGCCAACAAAGTGACCAGACAACATAGAAGATACTGTCAATGGGAAGACTATGCGATGGTAAGCGCCAAACAACAACGGATGAACAATTTTGTGTGCGAAAGGACCCATAAATTTAAGTCTGAACTCGGCAGATTAATTCATATAAGCACAACCTAACCGCACATTTCGCGCTGTATAAACAGGTGTGAAGGAGGCATTGTCGCAGAAATACGAATGTCGGCATTGTGTGTGAACGATAAATCACAATACATGCAAAGAAATGCCTTCTGCATGGCAGTCAGGTTTTCTATGTAGTTGTCAAAACCTTGCGAATGTTTTATGTAGAGCAACAAGTTGCATTAACACGAGTAGTGTTCCGTACCGGAAACTTAAAATCGCATAACATCATGTGGATAGCTCAACAAGTCGGTGCTTGAAATCTCCACAAATTACACAGCGTTAAAGGATATTTAACTATCATTTAACTGAAAACAAAGCTGATAGTGGCGCAGGTGCGCTTATAACCTAGCTGACGGTTCTTGGTATTTCAAAAATGTGCAGAAATGTTGATAATTGCACAATCGGAACTGTGCTGGGTGCGCTAAAACAATCTAGGAGTTTAAAGCGGTCATTGTTACACGCACAGACATTCCTTTCCCCGAGGTGTGACTGAGATTCCCATCGGGAAGCCAAGTCTGCCTCGCAGATAAGAGGGTGATACGAACAGCCTTCTCATTTTGCGTCGCGTGTTTGTGCTCTACACCAGATGTGGTATTGTACTTTGGTTAGAAGCTGGTGATAAGAGCATACCAGAAGTCTTCTGCAAGCGCTGGTATCTGCTTGTTCCAGACGTACCAGAAATCAAGAAATCCATGCAACAGAAGTATAACAGGACGCCTCTCAACATCACAGCCTTTCGTCACGTAATGCATAGTAATATTCTGAAAACAAAGATTCAATTAAAGAGACAGCCGCTAGAGTGGTTGCGTGCAACTAACCAAAAACTGTGCGAAGGAATAGCAAGGACAAGAAAAGAAAGCGAGAAAAGTGAAGAGCAGCCAACTGTTTATGTCATTGTGTTCTGTTCTCGACCAGAGTGCAGTTTTCCGCAGACTCTCGTTATATGAATTACAATACCTTTTCTTGGTTATAGAGAAAAGGTAAAAAGAGTGCATTTGTTGGAAGAACAGCGGTATAGGCTTAGCCGTCATGGTTTTATTAATTCACCATTTGCTTACAGTAACTACTTGCGATCTTCATAAGTACAAATAGGTGCTGAATTGTTTCATAAGCTCCGTTGTATAACAGTTGTTCAACCTTTCTGATCACTCTTATACGCATTTGCGAATATTTTCAAATTCCCTTCAGCAACTTATCACAACTACACGACTAGTTATCGATACAGTAGGCAACTTTACTTAAGCCGCCCGAGTCTCTTGCCGCCCTAGTCTATTGAATCGAAATGCTCGAGGGTACTTAGACTGGAGTGCACATAATGAACACGAGCTAGTGAACATTTTCGGAGCCCTCTACTATAGCGTCCCTCATGATCACATTGTCGTCTTTGGACCCGAAAGTCAACAATTAGTGGGAAAATTTCGCTTGTACGTATACTTCTTTACCTTACCGTGCTGCCGGATGTCGCAAGGAATCTGCGCAAGCGTGAGCCTTTGCAGAACCTAGTCTTCTGCACAAAGTAAACTAGTCTCCAGATAGGCTTCACGTTTACGGTCCTATCTTGCAAATCTACCTTCGTTCATCGCTACTCTTGAGATCCGCTTGCGGAAACTTTGGCTACCGAGTCAAAGTAAGACAAAGGGCGAGCAATCACCTTGTCTGTGCCAGATTAACGAAACTTTAACATAGGACAGTGCCACCATGGCCGTGAGAGGCCTCAAGTCCCTGACAGGCTAGAAAGGTGGCTACATCTATCGGGGCAGCATGAACCAGGCAAGCATGAAATTTCTATAGGACAAACACCATGCATTGTATTGCTAGTGCAAATACCTTGCGGGCATTACGAATGAATTTTCTTATTTCAAATTCCCCGAAAACAGTTCACAAACAACCATTTTTAAATACCACGGTTGCAGAAAAAGTCAAAAGATTTCGAAATCATTGTTCCGGAACCCGGCATTGTTACCACTGTGCACGCTAAATCATTTTCATGAGTTTACCGCAGCAGTGATTCATACTTGTTTGATTAGATACAATTAAACGTTTTAAATACAGTTGTCAACTCTCTGTAGTGATTTGCGCAAGGGTAAAGACTAATGTTTACGTACGCACGAAGGACTTTAGAAATAGCGAACTGAAAATATTTAAACCATGCGTAACACGGTAAACGCAATTTGGTATCCGGTAGCACGGTAACGTAAAAAAGTATACGTACAAGGTGAAGGCCCTTCATTTTGGTTCGCAGCGACTTCAGAGTTACGAAAACACAGTAACAAAATGTTAGGCCTAGTCCTAACGGGTATACTGCTTGACTCTTCAACCGTTTTTATTTATTCTACGTTGTCACAACATTATAACAGTCACTAATTAAATGGCTGAAACAAAAAACGCTGTGATGGGATTCGTATTTTAGCGGACAGAATGATTACGTTGCATTGGTGACGGCCACGTACCAATAAAAAGGACGATGTTATTTTCTGTTTCCTTCGCTTTATGAAAACAACACTCACACATACTACACAAAACAACCAGTATAAAATTTAACTAAGCACTTTTACAGCAAACCACAAAAACTCACACAGATAAACAAGCTAGTCCAAGCATAATCAAAACAGTCTCGCCGGTGAGTGTTTCTACTGACGCGAGAGAAGTCTAGGCGAACAGATGCGAGCATGGGTATGCCGTGGTTGAACGAATGCGGCGAACAACAGGGTGAGCCTCAACTGTATGTACGACAGAGCAAGTAGGTGCCATAGACGGGGCCGATCAAATCAGGCCGTCATCTCCTCGAACACGCGGACCAAGGACCACAACCAAGCACTCGGGCCTACGTCCAACATTGGACCAGGTGGCTGCGGTAGCATCCCAATGGCTCCATCGACCATCGAAGTTTGATGTCGAGCGAAGCAGGTCACTCCGACTCTTGGACAAACCACGACCGTGGCGTTGGCGAACCGCCTCGACCCTGCTTCATCCCCAATGAACACCACCTTACCAAGTGCGTTCCACTCCTTGGATCACGTCTACGACGTCTCCTTGGTTGCCGCGTGAAGAAGTGATTGACCCCCGAAACCTTCAAAGTAAGTGCTGATTGGGCCACATTGCTTTTATCTTGTTGACGTAGTGCCCTCGTACGCATCTTCATCGTCGCCGTCTTTACTGGGTTTTTGCTTGTGCGTGCGCTCATTGTCTTCTTGTTTTTGGCGTCGCACACTTTTTAAAGCCACTCCCCACGCGCACTGCACTCATCAAAGAAACCAATATTTTGATTCGGAGACTTTATTTCGAGGGCAACCGAAGGCTTGCGCTATAACGATACCATGAATCAAAGTCTTTAGTTTTCAAAATATGCGAGTGAGACACCTTTTTTCTTCTTAGACGCTGCACGTAACATCTGCCTGATTTCTGGCACTCGCGTGAGGTCTTAGAATATACACCACCACTCGAGTCGTGCATGCAGTCTGATTAAACAGAACTATAACGACCGATAGCGATCCAGTACATATTGAATAGTACGTTGCCCTTGAATGCTACAAAGCCGTCTTTAAAGTCGGCGCGCTTTTGGTGATGCTTGTTCAGAGTTTTTGGTGGGTTCTGAGTGCATGCGACCCGGCCATACAGCGATCTATTAGCGGCTTATAGCGAGCCATAACATAGGTGGCAATTCTATCGGAAAAAGCGCATTTTGTGAAAGGGAAAATAAGCAAGCGTGTAAACATAATGCTCATTTTGCGTCACTCCTGTGGTTAGTTATTTAATTACCTTGGTTGGCCTTTATCGGGAAATATGTAATTGTGCGCTCTCAGAGGAGTTTTAACTTTGCTGCATTTCCTGGCTGCTGCAATTCTTACGTGTGCTTTCCTGTAGACTTGATCATTTTCCCGTGCTTAGAGTTAGGCTAGCGGCCTTTTTAGGTTGTTAATTATGACGATAGCGTTATTTGAACGTACCAACGACCCAGCTTCATTACGACGCACTGGATCTCAACATTAAGGATCATGAATGAAACCGTGCACATGGCATGAACGCACAACTGGTATTCTGAAAAGAAGAACTGTACGTTACGAGATGACAGATTACATACCATTAGTTGTGAATATTCGTGTCGTCCGAAAGACTCACTGTAAAAGTCGTTCGGTATTGTGCGATTGAGTGGCTTCAAAACTTTTTCACCGTGAATTGCGACCTGAAGTTTCACGTAGGCTTGCATCCATATCCACATGCTTGTGCCAAGTGTGAGAAATAGTGCTTTGCCGATAATAGGATTTACCATCCTTGTTAAAGCGCGATGACGATCCCGTAAAGCATATCTGTCAGAAAACAACATGACTGGGATGGCGTAAAAAGCATTCTATCTACGCCAAAAAAATTTTATAATATTGAATAGGTAAGCGGAACGCCTAAAATCACATCAATAGACACTGTGTACCTAATAGAATCTATGTTTAAGACTGCATACGCTTAAATGGAGGCTTGATGTTGAGACACAGAATGAGAGGAAGCGATGAAGGCAAGAATGGCATGAGGACATCGAGTACAGTTTCCTTTTTTTGTAGTTTACAATGCGAAGAAAACAATTACAATGATAGTCTCTTAGCATAATTTTTTTTATCATGAGCACACAAGAGAAACAAACGAATCAACAGACGAGGTGGCAAGAAAAGCCAGGTGCTGTGTACTTTCTTTCTGTCTTGGATAGACATAGAGATGTAAAGAGAGTATCCTGTTGCAAGCAGAAATGTACGGTGATTGGCTCAAGAAAGTCGAAGTCATGGTTGCGCGTATATTTAGTGTGGCAAATACAGCATGTCTGCGAAAAACACACAAAATGAGTAAAAAACCTGCTGCTTGGCTATGCTGAACTCTACATCATAGCGGAGGGAGCATGCAGTACCTAGAAACGTATTCTCTATTTTTAGACTCCTACGTCTGACTTGCTGATCAAAGGCTTAATGAGCACAATATTCCGCCTCTTTAAATCTGCACCCATAAACCACCAGTTGTGTATCACTACAGAATAACTGTCCACATGTGCCTTGATAATAGTTCAAAAGCAGTGCCTTGCTGCCGCTTAGCGTTTCATATTTGAACGAAAGCGGGACCGAATGATGAAGTATTTGGTACAAATACTTCTTATAAACCTAAAGCACAAAATGCGACAATGCCAAAGAATAAGGGCACGGCACCAGCAGTAGTGTCTTTCTCTCCGTCTGTGTCTCGCCTGTAGTTTTTGAATTGCTGTTTTTTTCCGCTTCATCTCTCTCTTTCTGCTTTTATTCATTGTAACTAAGCGCCTTCTTTCAATCAAACACGTGCCTTCAGAATATTTTATTGTCTAGTGCGTATATGAAAATTTCAAGGTGCATTAAAGCACAACAGTCACACCAGAACAGCCACAGAACACACTCGAATTTGGTAAAGAGCACTTTAAGCGTTTCTGAAATACTCCATCAACTACTTTTCCAGAATCCGTATCATTTAGCATGCTTGCTGAGAACCTCAGATTTTTGAAGTGCCCAGTCTCTTCCAGTGCTTCGCTAAACCACCCATTTTTCCTTACAAGCATTTCCACAGAGAACTGTTGTGGATAGCTTGTATTATATTCTTGTGATCGCTCATAATGTTCGTCTCCCGTGAAAAACTCCTCCAATGTGAAAGTACGCAACTTCCATGTGCAAGCTTTCTGTTCGTTGTATTAACGACGAAGAGGAAGCCATCCTCGTGTCATCTTTCGTGCCGAAAACAGGAAAGATGGCAAGATGTTGGAGCAAGATGGAAGATTGAGCGCGTGTCTTCACATAGTGCCTGCGCAGTGGCTCGCGCTCATCTCCGACGTGTACTTTGCCCCGCGTAGAGAATAAGGGTGTGTACCCCGATCGCACGCCCTTATTTTGCAGTAGGGAGGATCGTACGTCTTGGCTGGCCTATGGGCTTCGCCGGAACAATTCTGTTGTATTTACCGGGCGCGCAAAGGTCACTGCAATTGTTGTACAGTCTCTCCTTCTGAAAAAAGCGCGCTTTTCAGACTCTGAGAGGTAACAACTGACCGCTTATTTGCGTTCATCTGTACCCGTGAGTACGTTTCGTGCTCATTTGTGCGTGGGAAGTGCGGGGCACGTTTCGATCTGTTTGCTATTCTGCGCGTGAGCTTCCAATTCGTTGTCATCGCATTCATTGCTTCGCCTTTGAGGCAAAGCTGAGGCTTTTTTCTTTCTAGCGTTGTCATATATATAGATACTTATACATATACGGTGAGTGACGCTGACGCCGGCGGCAAAATACAGCCGAGAGTGTCCATATATTTCCTATCGCAATAAAAATGACAAATTTACACATTATATAACTGAACTTGCCTTACCTGATACTAGTTTGCTTTTCAAAGCACACTATGATGGTGATGATGATGATGATGATGATGATGATAATGATATCTAAACCATGGCTCGTACCCACTAAGGGACATTGGCCAAGAAATGATTATGCGCAGGCCTTTCTGGCAACAAGTAATCTCAATAAATAGAAGAAAAAGAGCACCTACCGTCAGAAAGAACGCAATAATTGTTGTTACTATTCCGACCAGGCACTATAGTCTATATCGTGAATATAAATCACAGTAATGCCATAGGAGATAAGATTATATGTTTTGAGTTTGCTCACAAATGCTATAATAATACATATACAAGTAGGAATAAAAGTCGCATTCATTGTGTTTCAGGAAGGCAACTGCCAAAGCATCAAAGGCGTTCTTTTGGCTGAAACCTATGTCCGAAGCAACAAATTTTCATTATTCATTGCAAAGGTCATCTGTAGGCTAGCAATCGGGATTACGATCAGTCGTTTTCTTAACAATCTATAACAGCGACATGACAAAAAATAATGATCTATTCGTTCAATTTCTAAACTTACGTTTGAAAAGGAGGTGTCGCCAGACCAGCCCTGTGTGAATATATATTCAATGGAGGCAGATGACATCGTAATCTAATTGGCATGACTTCCA
Source organism: Rhipicephalus annulatus (assembly GCA_013436015.1). NCBI lineage: Eukaryota > Metazoa > Arthropoda > Arachnida > Ixodida > Ixodidae > Rhipicephalus > Rhipicephalus annulatus. The sequence goes on from WOVY01012676.1 coordinate 124,174, forward strand.
GTAGTCAAGTAGGACACCACTCCGTTTCGCAATGAAATTGTTAATGTGTAAATTCTGTGCATGATTTTATTGATTCTTTGGCATCTACATGAAAAAAAAGTTAACTATACATTACCGCAGGCATATTGGCTGCTACCGGAAGGAAAAAAAAAAACTATTGGCCCATTCAATGCTGCTCGAGATAGGGAGCCTGCAAATTGACCAGGTACCCATAATACTTTAGGAGCTCAACTTCTAGAGAAATTAGTCTTTGAGACAGCCGATTTAGATTTAGCTGTAAGCGATGTGCATACTGAAAGGGACTCTTTAGTTTTTGTTGCCGCATGGGTGTATAAAGTTAGTTTGCGTGGTGCTTATGACCCGACGTAGTCGGTTATTGCACCTTAGTTAAGACGCGTGTTCGTGAACTGTAATACTGATCAGACTGATTTCCGCAGTGCAATTTCCTTCGAGAATAGATTTCCGCCTTGCAATTTCCTTCAAGAGTAGTTTGGTGCTCATGACTCGGTTTATTTAGAGAACTTCAAATTTAGTTACCACCCTTATAGCGATGCCTATGATTACATCAAGAAATCGTATTTAAAACTGGCGCTGTAGTTTTTCATCGGGCAAGAAAGAAGGGGACTAGAGAGTAATGACCTCAGTTCAGTTTTTTGGTTCACAGAAATGAAAAAGTATTCATAGAGTAGATAATTACTTACGCTGCATTTATCAGCTGTTTTATGTATGCCGAGGGAGTTGTAGCTGACGCTCCCATCTGGCAGGTCTTCCCGTTTGATGGACAGATACTGAAATCACAACGCAGTAGTTAACTCTGCTACAATGGAATAAATAGCCCTTTCCTAATTATCATGTGTTTATTATTTTAGAGGCGTAGCTCCCAAAAGCGTGGGTCTGTGCCTTCCTTGAGGTATGTAGTCTGTAGTAATAGTAGTAGGTAGCGACTTCTAGTTTAGTTCTTGCAGTGTTCACTAGATGGCGGTAGTTATTGCGAAATGTTCTTTATTTTTGCTTATTTATTTGTTTTACCCTCAGGGCTAAATGGCATTACAGAGGGGGGTGGCTTGTTTAAAATGAAAGATTTAAATGAACAAAAAGCAGTGAATAGGGTCAGATCGTTCAAATAAATTTCTTAAAAGTACAATGTCTTGTAACACACTGTATAGTAATACATCTTAGGTAATACAATACCGAACCTAAATATAAAATGTTAGCTATCGCAACAAACAAGAACTTATTACTCAATGTTAGCTAATGAATTACGGAACAAGTTGTTATCGCTAATAGCAACAATGTAAGCGAGACGTCTGTTCACCTCCTTTGATATGCAAGGCAAAAATGAATTGAAGAACGTTTTTGTGTTGCAATAATGTATGCCTACTTTATTGGTTGATTGATATGTGGGGTTTAACGTCCCATAACCACCAAATGTTTATGAGAGACGCCGTAGTGGAGGGCTCCGGAAATTTCGACCACCTGGGGTTTTTTAACGTGCACCTAAATTTGAGCACACGGGCCTACAACGATTCCGCCTCCATCGGAAATGCAGCCACCGCTGCCGGGATTCAAACCCGCGACCTGCGGGTCAGCAGCCGAGTATCTTAGTCACTAGACCACCACGGCGGGGCATGCCTACTTTGTGACGGTGGTCAATGCGGCAGGATATGTGCTGTAAGCGAAGTTGTAGTTGGTCATGCTAGACGGTATGATGGTATATCTTGTTAAACGAGACTTTTCTGCGAGATGCTAAGAAAAGGAGTGCAAAGCTGTTTTTATGGTTGCAATGCTCGCGGTTCTCTTATAAGTGGACAATATAAAACGAACGGTGTTATTCTGAACAAGTTCATGGAGGTTACCAGACTATAAAAGGCGGGGTCCCCCACAGGTATAGCATAATATAGTTAAGAGCGTATTTATAAAGCAGCAGTTTTAAACCATGTGGAGCGTTAGAAACGTTACGTCGTAAATAGCCAAGCATGCAGTGAGCATTGTTAATAATGTGTTCAATATGAAGTGACCACTGAAGGTTAATTGTTATGTGAACTCCAAGGTACTTATAACTGTAAACAGAATCCAAATGAATGTTATTAAGATAGTAAACAGGTGAAGTAGTGTAAGTTATTGATACACACATGATTTGACACTTTTTATAGTTCACGTCTATTAGCCATTTTTCACACCATTTATCACACCAGATATAGCGTTAAGGTCAGACTGCAATATATTAATATCATTATCGCTGGTGATTTCTCAAAAAGTAACAAAGTCGTCAGCTAATAGATGAATGTTAGATAATACAACTGATGATAGTTCATAAATATAAATGAGGAACAGCAGGTGGCCTAAACGGACCCATGCGGAACGCCAGAATGAACTTCGCGAAAAGGAGAATTATGCCGTTTGCAGCAACGAATTGTGATCTGTTAGTGAGAAAGCATTCAATCCACATTAGTAGGTTTTCGTCCAGATTTACTTGGTGTAGTTTGTAAAGTAGCAGTCCATGAAAAACCTTGTCGAAAGCTTTTGAAAAATCTAGAAAAATACAGTCAGGATAGAATGTTCAATCAAAGATCTGATGTAAGGGACGAGTGAATGATATTAGCTGTGTTTCAGATGAATATGTTTTACGGAAGGCATGTTGTGCTGACGTGAAGAACGAAGTATATTCTAAAACGTTCACTATGTAAATTTTATATGCTCAAGCATCTTACAACAAATACTGGTAAAAAAATGAGACGATAATTGTTCGATGAGTGTTTATTACCATTTTTATGGAGTGAAAAGAATTTCCCAATTTTCCATTGACTAGGAATAGTAGAAGAATGTAGTGGCTGTTGGAAAATTTTAGTAAGTAATGCGGAACTGTAGGCGCTAGTAACTTTTAAAACATTTATGTTAATACCTTTATAAGGAGGAGATGAATTATTTATAGGTGATTGAATGAGGCGTACAACTCCAAGAGTTTCAATAATGACGGAAGACATGGGTGAATAATTGTGTAAAGTCGCGCTAGGTAAATATATCGTTACGGCTATATACAAACAAGTTTTAGATAAAAGAATCGTTAAGAACAGCAGCGCGATGGACTTCACTAATTTCGTTACCAGATGAGTCAATCAAAAAATATAATTGTTGAATAGGGGGTAATAACTCGCAAATATTTCTTTGCATTACTTTGTGACATAGACGGCAACACTTGAGTAAGGAAGTTGTATTTAGCGGATTTCAGAGCGGATATGTAGATGGATGATGCAGATTTAAAGGAAGCCCAGCGTGGGTGGTTAGTAAGTAAATATTTTGATGCACTATCAAAACGTTTCCTTCGGTTAGATAAGCTTTTGATGTAAGCGTTGTGTGATGGCGCACGCGCGTTAGTTGGGATGGTATGGCAAGAAATATACTTATTGGTTAGTCAGTGAACTTCAGCTGCAAACATACCTCAGTTAGACTGCACTGAACTGATATCAGAACTGCTTGAAATTGTGTGTAGAAAAGTTGCTAGTTCACAGTTAATCCTGTCAAAGTTTGCTTTTTTATAGTCGCGTATCGTTTTCTTTTTTATCTCTAATAGGGCAGGGTGCATTGAATGAAAATGAAAGCAATGAATGATAACTGATAGGTGCACAGGTTATAGCGTTAACAAAGTCTGTTCCATTTGTTAAAATGAGATCAGGAATGTTAACACTGCTAGTAGTTGCCGTAGTCGGTAGAGGTACTACTTTTGTCAGGGAAAACATTGAAAGTAGGTTAATGAATTCACTCGGTTGTGGCAAAGACGGTAATGAGTAGGGTACGTTTCCGTTCCATATTATACTAAAAAAATTAAAAACTCCGAGCACAAACAGGGGAATGTGATGGAAATAGTGAGAAAACTATATTATTTGCGTCGTGAAGTTCATCGACAAATGCTGAAGGTGAAGAAGGAGAACAATAGCTTACACATAATATTATCTTATGGTATCCGATGGTTATTATAGCCCAGACTAGCTCTAGTTCAGTGTTAAAATGAATACAGAAAAAAGGAATGTCTTTTGAGACCACTAGAAGAACGCCGCCTCCCCTACGCACTGTCGGATCACAACGGTACATGTGAAAATTGTTTAGAGCAGAGGTTTATAACTACAGCTCAAGGTGCTAGGCTGGAAGGGGACGAAACTATTGAATACATAAGAACAAGGGTGACAGAAAAATTTCAACAAAGTGCTTTATGCACCACAATAGACAAGGATGAATCAAGTGGCGCAATGTCTCTATTTTCACAACGAGTGGGAAAGGGCTGAGAAGAGGGTTCCTAGTAGTACATCAACAGGCCCAGGTGGCATTACAATTATGCTGTGTCATTCGGTCGGGAGTCTAAGCAGGCTTTGAGAGAGGCAGTGAGAAAAATAATAATCGAGGGTGAAGTCCCCGATGGATGGAAGCTTAGCAGGATGAGCACGATCTATAAAGGAAAGGGGGACAAAGCTGACGTAAACAACTACCGCCCTATAACAGTGACATCAGTGGTGTACACGCTGGCGATGCAGATTATAAAGAAAAGACTGCAGGCATGGATAGAGGATGAGGAGATGCTGGGAGAACTGCAGAATGGGTTTCAGAAATAAAGGAGGTTGGAAGACATTCTGTTCTCACTGACGCAGTGCATCGAAGTAGCAGAAAAGGAACGCAGGCCCCTGTGGCTAGCATTTTTGGATATGAAGGAAGCGTATGATAGCGTGATTCAAGAGGACTTGTGGGCAATACTGGACGCACTAGGTGTGGAAGTTGGAATCACTAATCTTCTTAAAGATATCTATAAAGGTAACAAGGCAGTTTTAAAGTGGGAAAAACAGGTATCCAAGCCTTCAGAGGTAAAACGGGGGCTTAGGCAGGGGTGTCCTCTGTCAACCTTGTTATTAATGAAGTACCTACAGCAACTAGAGGCCAAATTAGAGGGAAGTGGACTGGACTTCAACTTCTCTTTCATCAAACAAGGAAAACTCATTGAGCAACCACTACCAGCATTGATGTACGCAGATGATATAGGGCTAATGGCTGACAATGAGGAAGATTTGCAGAGATTGATGGACATCTGCGGTAATAAGGGAGATAGGTTAGATTTCAGATTCAATAAGAAAAAATCAGCAGTCATGATTTTAAATAATAATGAAGGTAGTGAGCTTAGAATACAGGAGGTCACGTTAGAGATAACAGGTAAATACAAATATCTGGGCGTATGGATAAGCAATGGGACCGAGTACCTAAGGGTACACAAAATATACGTGATGACTAAAGGTAACAGGAAAGCAGTGGTGATGAAAAACAGGGCACTGTGCAAGTCCAATAGGTATGATGTTGTGAGAAGAATATGGAAAGGTGTCATAATTCCTGGTCTGACGTTCGGCAATGCGGTCTTGTGCATGAGATCAGAAGTTCAAGCAAGATTAGAAACTAAGCAACGTGGAATAGGTAGGCTTGCCTTAGGAGCTCACGGGAATACACCAAATCAGGGACTACAAGGTGATATGGGATGGACATCATTTGAGGGCAGGAAAGCTAGCAGCAAGATAAAATTTGAGAAGCGATTAAGAGAAATGGGGGAGGAGCGTTGTGCTAGGAAGGCATTCAGCTACTTGTACATGAAGAATGTCGATACAAAATGGAGGAAGCGAACCAGAACATTTTCTGGTAAATGATTAAAAAAACAGCAGGGGGCGAAACCACAAAGAATTATTGGTCAAGAAAAAGGTGGAAGAAGCTGAGACCGATATGTGGAGAATCGGCATGATTAAGAAGTCTGCACTGGAGATTTATCGAACTTTTAAGTAAGAAATTGCCAAGGAAAGGATCTATGATAATACACGGGGTAGTTCTCTACTGTTTGAGGCCAGGACGAAAGTGTTGTGAACCAAGACATATCAGGCCAAATACGAAGGGGTAGACACAGTATGCAGTGCGTGTGGAGAGGAAGAAGAAACTGATAAGGTTCTGATAAGGGCTAAGGTTCTGTAAAGGGCTTGATAAGGTTCTGTAATAAGGTTCTGTAAAGGGCTTCACCCTATAGTTCAGGATAATGGCGCAGAGTTTTTCAAAGCACTGGGGTTTAGGGACAGGGAGGGCAAAATAGACATTAAGCGGGTATAATTAACTGGAAGAAGGTTATCTGATTGGTGGATAAAGTCAAGGCACGAGTGAAGAATAAACCATTCACTGCAAAGTACCAGTCTTCAACTTCACTATTCAAAGAAAAAAAAGAAAAATCTAGTGGTTAGTTCACCAAGTATTACGGCTTGGTGGCATTAGCCACCTAGCCGTAATACCTAGTGAACTAACCTCTAGATTTACAGCAATCGGTGGCGACAACAGCAATCGGTGACGATTGCTGCTGTTGTCGTCGATGCGGATAGTGGACCCTCAAAGTGCACCGAAGGGGCGTCAAAGCTCGGCATGTGTTGATTGGCTACACTGACGAGATTCGTTGTCGGTAGCGGCGCACCTTTATGCGCCAAGCCAGCCGAAAAGGTTGATAACCACGGCATGATTATCGTAAGGAAGGCCTGCATGGTGCAGAAGTAGTGGCTTAGAGCTGTGCAAAGACCGCTGCTCTCGTGCCCACTGAAGGTGGCGTCCAGGTGTTGCTTATTAAAGCTGTCGGTGGCGATTGCTGTTGTCCTCGATGGGGCTGGTTGATCCTCAAAGAGCAAGGTGCGTCAACGAAAAAAAAAGAAAAATAGGAGGTGTGTCAACGAAAAAAAGAAAAATAGGAGGAAAAGAACGGCAGGGAGGTTAACCAGCGTATAGGCAGCCGGTTTGCTACCCTGCGCATGGGAGGGGATGAGGGAGATTAAAGATAGAGAGGAGAGAGGGAAGAGAGATAAATCCAGCGCATTCGGCAGCACACGAGCGATGGTGCGTCAAAGCTCGGCATGTATTGATCGGCTAAACTGACAAGGTTCGTTTTCGGTAGTGGCGCACCTACATGCACAAGCCAGCGAAGCAGGTTGATAACCACGGCAGGATAATCGCAACAAAGGCCTGCACAGTGAAGAAATAGTGGCTTAGAACTGTGCAAAGACCACTGCTCTTGTGCCCACTCTAGATGGCGTACTTGGATTGTTCACTAGATAGCGGTAGATGGCGGCAGCTGTAGTTGATAGTGCTGCCATCTAGATAACTAGATGGCGGCACCTGTAGTTGATAATGAAACATGCAAGATGTTTTATTAGGAATGATGTAACATATGGCGCGTGTCATAGCTGGAAGGCAATCGTTCCATTTAGTGCGGCGATGTACGCTAGGGGGAGCGTTGTCATACAATTCATTTGCTGTTGACACGCCATGAAGCTGTGCGACACCGCTATTAAGATAATAAGGGTTGCAGCGCGAGCACGAATGTGCTGGAAGAAACAGACGAAAGTCGAGGCACGGAAGGCAAATAGCACAACACGAGCGCTGACTACCAACTGAATTTTATTATTCGCAGCACACATGATAATATATACAACAGGCAACCTTTTAACAGCACACGTGAGCAACGTGACATATTCTGGGGAATGTTCTGTTAAAAAGAAGGTACAAAAATGGCTAACCCTTATCTAAAAGCGCAAACTCTTTGTCATGCAAGGCCACCGAAGGTTGGCTCACGAATGCTTTGCCTTCCGTGTCTCGACTTTCGTCTGTTTCTTCTAGCACATTCGTGCTCACGCTGCAACCCTTATTATCATGAATTCAAACCAACTAGCCCAAATTGCCATTCAACTTCACCGCTATTAAGATTGTGCCGTACGAGAGCTGGAGGCACAAGCGGCACGGCATACACACACAGCGTTTCTCACGTCTTTAAATGATGATCAAGTTGGCTAATTAAACGGAAGATTCGCGATATACTGATGATTCCCTCGGGAGCTTCACCCACTTTTCATCATTCACCCCGTGGATATGTTGTTATTTTTTATTTGAAATGAACTCATATTTTTTACCGCTGATGCACAAAGTCTGTGCATTGAAACGCGTCATCATTTGTCAATTTTTAACAACGTAACTTTCTAAGCCGGGCGTAACGTGTCGGCATAATCCGAAAACTGGCATTTAGCAAGGAACATTTTTGCTGGTATTCTTGAAGGTGTCAGTTACGTAGGACATCGTATAGATGCACACATTGCTATCCCGGAGATTGCAATGCGAGTTTCAGAGGTAAGCTAGTTATAGAGGAGGCACTTGGACGCTCACTGATAATTCATATAGACGTGCAATAGGGCAGTATGGCTTTTAACTGGTAAGCTAGTCATAGATGGAATCTACAAAGATTAAGTGAACATTCCGTTTGTGTCACTGCTAACATGAGGAAGATCCAGTCCCGGCAGAGCTTCGTCTTAAGTCATTTTTAGGGACGAAGCTCCTTATGTTGTGGTTCATGCGTCCGCGATGTATATAGTAGTAGTAGTAGTAGTAGTAGTAGTAGTAGTAGTAGTAATCAGCTGTAGTAGTAGATAGCTGTCTCCCGTTTAGTCCTTGGAATCTCCACTGGATGGCGGTACTAACATATAAATGAATGTATGATAAAAAGATGCCAGACGGCGGTACTTGGATTGTTCACTATGTCACGGAGTTTATTTAAGTACAGACCTACTGGAAGGCCGAGGAACGCCAGAAGAGCGAGGAACGCCAACAGGCCGAAAATACAAAACAAACGCAAGCTCGGGTCGCCCGCGTGCACCAACGCTGTGGCTTACCGTTTCATGCTGCTTCGTCGTCGTTCGCATAGTTCCCTACATTGGCCCCCGGTGAATAGCGTAGCCAACCTGGCGAATTAAGGCGTAGTCACTATAGCGGGGTCGTAATACGGCTTCAGGCGACTCACATGCACAATTTCTCGGCCACGACGGCGTAAGTCATGAGACTGTGTCAAAGGCTCAATCTCATAATTGACTGGTGACGTACGGGCGAGAATGCGGTAGGGCCCGTGGTATCGTGCCAGTAATTTCGACGAAAGGCCAGGAGTGCTCGGTGGAATCCAGAGCCAAACGAGAGCACCAGTCGCGAAAGTAGAGAGATGTCGGTCGGTGTCATGCCGTAGCTTCTGGTGGCCTTGGTCCTCGGTTGTCAGTGAACGGGCCAATCGTCTGCAATCTTCTGCGTACCTGGCAACATCAGAAATTGTAGTGTACTCAGAGGACTCGGGCGTGTATGGGAGGATAGTGTCCAGCGTGCACGATGGTTCGCGTCCGTACAACAGAAAGAAAGGGGAGAACCCTGTTGTCGCGTGCGTAGCGGTGTTATACGCATACGTGACGAATGGAAGGACAGTGTCCCAATTGGTCTGGTCTGAAGCTGTGTACATCGTCAACATATCACCGAGAGTGCGATTAAATCGTTCTGTCAGGCCATTCGTCTGCGGGTGATATGCTGTCGTCATGCGATGAACCTTGTTGCACTGAGCGAGCAACGCTTGAATGGCGTCAGACAAGAAAACACGCCCCCGGTCGCTCAAAAGTTCGCGGGGAGCACCATGGCGAAGAACAAAGTTGCGCAGGATGAAAAACGCAACTTCCCTCGCGGTTGCTGCGGGTAGTGCTGCCGTCTCCGCGTAACGCGTGAGGTGGTCCACGCCGATAATTATCCACCTATTTCGAGATGACGACGTGGGAAGTGGTCCGTATAAGTCGATACCGACGCGGTCAAACGGACGCGCTGGACAAGGCAGAGGCTGAAGTGTACCGGCAGGGCGTTGAGGTGGGACTTTACGTCGCTGGCATGCAGTACAAGCACGTACGTACTTGCGGACAAATGTGTACATGCCACGCCAGTAGTACCGCTGACGTAAACGGCTGTACGTTTTGAGAGCGCCAGCGTGAGCGCTTTGCGGGTCGTTGTGGAAAGCAGTACAGATTTACGAGCGCATGTGGTTGGGTATCACTAACAGCCACTTCCGACCTTCAGACGTGTAATTCCGCCGATAGAGTAGGTCGTCTCGAATAGCGAAATGTGTGGCTTGACGGCGGATAGTCCTTGAGACCAAATTAGCTAACGGATCAGTCAGAAAGGCGAGGAGTTGGTAAATCCACACATCTTTGCGTTGTTCCGATGCCATGTCTGTGAAGTCGATTGGAGTTATGACAGCTGAAGAAGGTGACGAGGGGGTTGGGTCAGCCGGTAGCGGCGAGCGGGATAGTGCATCAGCGTCGGAGTGCTTGCGGCCGGATCGGTATAGAACACGAATGTCGTATTCCTGTAGGCGAAGCGCCCAACGACCAAGGCGCCCCGACGGGTCTTTGAGCGATGATAGCCAGCATAGAGCGTGGTGGTTCGTGACGACTTCGAAAGGGTGGCCATAAAGGTATGGGCGGAACTTCGTCAAAGCCCAGACAATTGCGAGGCACTCTTTTTCCGTGACGGAATAACTACACTCGGCTTTCTTGAGGGTTCGACTCACGCAAGCGACAACGTATTCTTGATACCCTGGTTTTCGTTGAGCCAATACAGCACCAAGACTGACACCACTGGCGTTGGTGTGGACCTCCGTAGGCGCATCAGGGTCAAAATGACGTAGTATTGGAGGTGATAGTAATAACCGCCGAAGCGCGGTGAAGGATTCGTCGCACTCTTTTGACCAAGCAGAAATGCCTTTGAAGTTGTCAACAGGTTGGTAAGAGGCGCGATGATGGAAGAGAAGTTGCGCACAAATAGACGAAGGTATGAGCACAGGCCGATAAAACTTCGAAGCGTCTTGATAGAATTGGGCTTCGGATAGTCGGCCACGGCGCAGAGTTTCGCCGGATCCGGGAGAACACCCTCTTTGCAGACGACGTGACCCAGTATAGTGAGCTCACGTGCGGCAAAATGGCACTTCTTGATGTTAAGTTGAAGGCCAGCAGAGGTGAGACACGTGAGAATAGCACGAAGACGAACAAGGTGAGTTGAAAAGTCGTGAGAAAAAACGACGATGTCGTCTAGGTAGCAAAGGCACGTGTTCCACTTGTAGCCGCGAAGGATGGTGTCCATCATCCGTTCGAAGGTAGCTGGGGCGTTGCAGAGTCCAAACAGCATGACGTTAAACTCATACTGCCCATCAGGTGTTACAAATGCAGTCTTCGATCGGTCAGGATCAGCCATTAGAACTTGGCAATATTCTGAGCGTAAATCTAAAGAGGAGAAATATTCTGCCCCTTGCAAGCAATCGAGAGCGTCGTCGATGCGTGGCAACGGGTACACATCCTTCCGAGTTATCTTATTGAGCCGGCGGTAGTCGACACAGAATCGGATAGACCCATCCTTTTTGCGCACAAGTCCAACAGGGGACGACCAAGGGCTCTGCGATGGCTGGATGACACCACGCTTGAGCATATCGTCGACTTGTTCGTTGATAATGCGGCGCTCTTCCACTGAAACTCGATATGATCGTTGGCGTAAGGGAGCATGAGTACCGGTGTCAATGTGGTGCGTGATGTTCGCTGTGCGACCCAAAGATGGTTGAGCGCAATCGAAGGCAGAACGGAACTCTCGAAGAAGGGACAAGAGTTCCCTTCTTTGTGTCGGCGATAGCTCAGCGGCAACAGACGGCTGGAATGAGTCTGGCGCGGGCAGTGTGGCCGCAGGTGGCGTCATAGCATTGAGCTGGAGGTGAGGTGCGTGTTCGGCGAACTCTAGAGGGCGCAAGAGGTCAACGTCTTGTATGTTACTCAAACATTCTCCGCGAAGTAAGGTAACTGGCGACGATAGCGAGTTCGCGACGAGCATGGCGGTAGCACCGGATTCCATGGTGAGTACGGCAAAGGGCAGGTGTAGGCCACGGTGGCGGGTAAATACGTCAAACGGGGTGAACAAAACAGTTCCGGCAGGAGCGGCCGTACAGGTCAGGGCTACAAGGGTGGAAGTTCTCGGTGCTATTTCCATGTCTGCAACAACGACAAGTTTGTAAGGTTCAGGAAGAGAATCCACGAAACAAGAGGTTGGCAGCGGTGTAAGGGCAACTTCTGCACGTGAGCAATCTATGATGGCCCGATGACGCGAAAGAAAGTCCCATCCAAGAATGACTTCGTGGGAGCATGATACCAACACAAAAAATTCAATGGCATAAAGTTCACCTTGGATAATGACGCGTGCAGTGCACACAGCTGTTCTATGCACTGCGAGTTGGCCGTGTGGAGCATCAGGCCCGAAAGAGGCGTCGTCACCTTTTTCAACTTGCGGCATAAGACCTCACAGATTATGGAAACGGCGGCCCCTGTGTCGATTAGCGCTTGTGCGGCGGTCCCCTCAACAATGACGTCAATAACGTTTTGCGGCGAGAAAGATGGAGGCCTTAAGCAGTTCGAATTGTATGCAGCTGTTGCCTCCGGAGCTGCAGCGATCAGTTTCCCTCTTCCGTAGCAGGTCGGCGACGCATAGGTGACAGGGAGCGTCGTCGGGGCGATGGTGACCGATGGTTTGCGTAGGGTCGAGGACCGTCAGTGGTGTACCTTGATGGCGTCCTAGACGACGACGCCATTGGCCTGCCCACAGTGTCGACTGGAGGGGGATCTCGGCGGCAGTGGCGGGCGACGTGTCCAGCAATACCACAGGCGAAACAGATGGGCCTATTATCGGGCGTCCTCCAAGCGTCTGAGCGACGGTAAAATGGAGCTGAAGATCTCGCGTAGGGATACGGCGCAGCAATTGGGGTTGTAGGCACGACATAGGGTGGCGTGGCAGGTTGAGCATATGGCATACGCTGTTGCGTAGGACGAGCAGCGACGGAGGCGTACGTGAGAGGCGTAGTGACTGGTGGTTGCTGATGCACCGGCGGAAGGGCTTCAGCGACCTGGGTCCGAACGACGTGTTGGAGGTCCGGTGCCAAAGCTTGCGCGGGCTCATGTGTCAGTGGCAGCAGTGACAGCTGGCGCGCTACCTCTTCGCGGACGAAGTCCTTGATTGTCGAAAGCAGCGGCTGCTGATCGGTAGGATGGGCAGCTAGGTGCAAGCTTGCGAGCGTGTCTGGCGTCGTGAGGGCTTGACGAGCAATTGCGCGCTGCCTACGCAATTCATCGAAACTTTGACAGAGGGAAACGAGGAGAGCAATTGTGGGGGATTTCTCGCGAGCAACATCTGAAAGGCGCCGTCGTCAATGCCTTTCGATATGTGCCGGATTTTTTCTTCCTCAGGCATGGTAGAGTTGATGCGGTTGCATAGATGCAACACATGTAGCCCGTGTAGGTCTCACCTGGTTGCTGCGCACGGTGACGTAAACAGTGCTCGGCTTGAAGCTTGCGTGCCGCAGGTCGTCCAAAGACGTCCGTAATAGCCGCCTTGAATGCAGACCACGTAGTAATGTCAGCTGCGTGGTTATTAAACCACAGTTGCGCGGTGTCCGCAAGATAGAATGAGACGTAGCCCAGCTTACTTGGGTTGTCTCATTTGTTACTTGCGCCGACTTTGTCGTACCTCGCCAACCAATCTTCGACGTCTGACTCAGTGGAGCCCGTGAAGATAGGAGGGTCTCGTTGAGGATACACGGCACCGCAAGTTACATGGACGGTCGAAGGTCCCACCTGGAGAGGCGTCTCGGTGGCCATGTTCGTGTCACGTAGAGGGGGAAGCGTACGGGATCGAAGTTCCAGGTTTGTACGGGAGTCCACACACCTCCACCAGATGTCACGGAGTTTATTTAAGTACAGACCTACTGGAAGGCCGAGGAACGCCAGAAGAGCGAGGAACGCCAACAGGCCGAAAATACAAAACAAACGCAAGCTCGGGTCGCGCGCGTGCACCAACGCTGTGGCTTGCCGTTTCATGCTCCTTCGTCGTCGTTCGCATAGTTCCCTACAACTAGATGAATGGACGGGAAGACAGACAGATGTGCGTACGGACAGACGCATGGATGTAAGGATGGACGCAAAGACAGACACCGGACGGATGCACGGACGCGCGGACAGGCGCACAGAGGCTCAAACGTGCACACGCGCGAACAGACAGATGCACAGATGGTTGCACGTATGACAGACGGACGGGCGGATGCACAGTTGGACTCACGGACAGACGCACGAACAGATGCCTGGACATACGCACAGAAGAACGTAAGTACAACACACGGACGAATGCATGGACAGATGCCTGGACGAATGGACAGACGAATGCACGGATGGACGCAAGGAAGGACGCACGATCGGATGCATGGATGGATGGACGCGCTGATAGTCGCATGGACGGGCACACGGACGAACGCAGGGACAAACGCACGGATGGACGCATGGAAGGACGCATGGACGAATGGATGAACATAAACGGGCGGATGCATGGACGCTCGAACGAACGCACGCGCGGACGGAAGCACGGACGGACTGGATATGCTGAATGGATATGCTGCGATTTTTGTTCTCACATCGCGCCCGCCGCGCGACCGAATGCCAGCTTCTTCCTTGACAGGTGCCTCATACCGAGGGGCTACACTTTTACGCCTCCCTGGAGACTCGGTTTAGCCGTGGCCTTTGCCTGGCTTCATAAAAGCTGCATATATCCCTTACTAAAAGGGCGAATCTGCTTTGAAGTTGCGTTGCCGCGTTGAAGCTTTGATCATCTTGTGAGTATATATTGACAAAATGGGCAAATACTTGAGTGAAGCTTCTGCATTGAGGGTGAATGAGGCATAAACACCGTCTAGACTAATATAGCATCATACTTCTAAGATTAACTTCCGTGCTTGATGTGACTTGCCAAACATAGCATAAGTTGATCTAAAAAACCACATGAGAACCTTAGCCTAACCCGTTGAATACTAGCATTGATAGTTGTCCTGTGCCTTTTAACAGCTACGCCATTCAAAGCTACTCGTGGTCTTCCTTTATTTAAACTAGAGGTATAGGAGCGATTAGTCAAGGTGCTCAGGTCATATACCTACGCATATGGACGACAGAGTTAATTTTGGCTCTGATCTAAGTACTTGAGCCAACATTCGCTGAGATACCGTGAAACTAAGACGCATGCACTGCGCGATTCTTATCCTATTCGCAAGTTTCGTCGCCTACAGTGGGCGCATTGGGTGATTCGACATGGCGCCCATAGAGAGTATCAGAGTGCGTCTTTCACAAGACGCGAACTGCGTCTTACACAAACAGCTACGTCTTTCTCTCGGTTTCACAAACAGTTACCTCTTTGCACTGGGCATCTTTCACAAGACGGTGAGTGCGTCTTTCACAAACAGTTACGTCTCTCTAAAGCATATGGGATGGCCTAAGCTGCTCATCCCCGGTGCGCTATCTACAACTGTGCAGCTCGACTTAGTGATGGCATACTAGCTGCAGCCCAAGATGTAAACATATGCGTTTCTCACGAAGCGAGTTGTAGCGGCGACCATAAGCTGGGGCTTGACGCAAGCAAAAATCAGATATTCTCGTTTTCTTACCTACGTTGCTGCAGAAGTAGTCGGCGCTGATAAAGTGGGCGCTGCACACTTTCATCAGTGCTGTGATGGATTTGCAATTCTCAACTTCACTATCCATTCATTTTCCTCGCTTCATCTCTTGGGAAGGAATTAAGGCTGACTGTCATCGATGCTCTGTTTGTACACTGCGGCACGTAGCACATGCAATTGCTTTTGAAGCCTTTAAATTGAGGCATTTAGTGGCTGCGATGACGACTCGAACTACAAAAAGCAAATGCACCCAGGAGTGCCGCCGCCCCACCGACCAGTACTATTTTAAAACATTCCGTGGGTGGCCGCGGGGCGGCATGACACTCTGCGAAACTTGCGAATATTGCCGGGTTTTAATCCATGTCTTTTATGCTATTATATACTACCACACACCGATGGTTTCCGTAAGCCTTTGTTGTACACAAGGCATGATTGATTTTTTGTGACACAGATGAAAACAAAAACACATAAATACAAGTACGTTGAAGCGAAGTAATCTACTATGAAAAAGGCGTCCACTCTTAATCTTCGAGGCATACATTCACACGTTTTACATAAACATAGTAACAGAGCGTGCGCTAACATTCATAATAATTTTTGTTTCGTTTTTACTAAGTGTTCATGAATGTTATCGAAGCAGACTGCAACGGCGCCTTTATGAAATTCGAAGACTTAGTCGAATAATATACGCGGAATACGTTCATTTGTAGAAAATAAGCGAGCACTCTGATCGGCTGTATTTTTCGCAGGGAAGGTTTATGCGACTATACTGCGTTTCAACACTTCGGTTTAGCACCAGCAAAACTACGCGTTGTAAGAAAGTCACACGCTTCCGCAGCAAAACATATTCTCACATACAAACGCCTTAAAATTGATAGGGTCGGCTAAAATGGGCGTTTTTTGGTGAGTTTTACGCCACAATTATACATGGTATGGTTACTCTTTTTCGCTTATGTCTCTTACGCATTTATTTATTTGTGTCGGTTTCCGCCGATAACATTGTTTTCGAATCAACAAGGAAGCACCTATGCAGAAGAAACTGCCCGCTTTGATCCGGACTTGCTCTTTCTACATGCCCACTGCTCTGACAGCAAAAAACAAACGGTGAAGTTAGCCATCCATTTGTTTCATATCACTGGGGCACTAAAGCGTCAGGCACATTTTGTCAATATTAGCGAGATATGCTTCTTACTTAGCCGCACCTACTGACCCTAACGCACCGAGGCAGTGGTTGGACTGCATCGTCAGACCAAGAATGCTGTTCCTCCAAGTATAGGACATACAACCTCGCACAGCAATTCGTGTGCGTCGGATGCACTGGTCGGATCTTCCTTCAGTGGAAATAAAGAAAGATGGAAAAGGAGCGTTGAAGTGGAAGACGTGAGGGAACGCGTCGACTGAAAAACAGACATACCAGAGCCACGAAGAGCGTGGGAGAGAAACAGCCACTAAGTGAAGTTATTCGCTCGCATAAGATTCTACTGATCTTGAACAGAGCAACAAATTCACGCTTCTTCAAGGTCCTGGTGTAGTTGCTTGTTTGATTGCTTCACTGCATTTTTGAGCTATTAAAGTACAGCTATACAACTACAATTCGTTGAGCAGACGCCGTGAATACGGTGAGTAGACGACACGGCGCGAATGAATACACGTGGAGGGGCTAAGTGCCCTTCTTATTGGCTGAGGGACCCGTAGCTTCAACAGTGCTAAGGGAACTTCTGAAACAGAGCATAGACGCCCCTTGCCAACATCAGGAATAGACACGCAAAAAATATAACCGAATGACTAATAAACACTTTTATTTAGGCTCATTAGCGTGCACGAGCTGGTACGTCTTAGAACCTCAAGTTCCCCTAATTTTTAAGGACGAAAATACGGGAAAGTAATTTGGTTGAAAAGTATTCTATCCTCTTGATTTATCTTCACTTTCTGTCACACATTACGCCTTTGCATTTTCAGATCCGCCAGGAGCGGATACTGAGTAAACCAGTGTCTTCCAAGCGTTCAGGTGCCACTCAGGTGGGCAGGAACTATAGCTGATCTTCTGCGTATTAGAAATAAAGCCCTACAGATTGCAAATATGTACTTTTATTGGAATGAAGCACCCCATCGAGCACGTCCTTTCAGTTCCACGTCGATCTTCAATGCGCTTTCCTTACCATCACGTGCGATCTGCTTCTTCTCTCTTTTTTTGAAATCTCAGTGAGACGCAGTGGCCATGAGCCATTCAGAGCAGTGGATTAAAGATCCCAAATTCGCAGACAAAACCGCTACGTAGTCTTAACGGTAATGACAAGTGTGCGATTTTCGTCCCCTCAGATTCTTCCACAATTCTTCCAGGAGCTCCAGGCGTGTTGGATTGGCTGAAATGCAGTACACTGGATTCCTACAATACGTCAGTGATAAGAGAGGGCGTTTTATTGTTTTTTGCAGTTGCTTTGAGGCATTCGCACTTTGCCGCAACAAAGTAACTCTATCGGGCGAGTACAAAGTTTGGGCTCTCATGGCGTCGTATATTCAATGTAGCCGATAAACCTCATTAGGCTTAATCTGGTTCAGTCGTCGGTATTCTATTGATAACTGGAGTGCACCGTCGTTTTTCCGCGCCAGTCTGATCGAAGATAGCTAGATGCTCTTGGATACTCAGGTCACGCCAAGGTTCGGTACATTATGAACGTGTTCGCTTACGACAATGCGGCCTTCGGCCAACCGGCCCACCGTGATACCTCATAGAAGCGCTTGCACTAGAGCAGGATGTCCAGTACGAACACAGTGAAAAATTTACATCATGTGTCCCATGAAAAACTTGACCTAAGTCAAAAGAAGCATGAATATTGGCAAAGTTGTGGGTACGAACTTGTTGATCTGATGATTTGTGTATGCTGGATATTCATTCGATGCCGACTTTGTGAAACAAAACTTCCTATTGATGAAAAGGCAGCTAGTGTGACATGTGTGGCAATGCTGAATGACAATTAGTCTTGGCCTAAGGCAAAATAAGCATGAATATTGGCAAAGCTGTGGGTAAGAACTTGTTGATCTGATGATTTGTGTACGCTTGACATTCACTCGTTGCCGACTCCGTGCAACAAAACCTCATATGATGGAAAGGCAGCTCGTGTGACATATGTGGCAATGCTGAATGACAATAATCCCGGGATTTCGTTTAAAGTGTCATTATAGCGACAAGAGTGATGACAGTACCCTCATTTGCCGGTTTGATGAGGGCAGGCAAATCTGCGTCGGGAATCGCAATGTGTACTACGTCGTATATCCCACCGGCCATGGATGCGTTGTCAGTCGATGTAAATGAGCGCACATTGATGCTGCCTAGCACAGTCACTTCTTTGAGTTGTCCAAGCACATTCACGAGGAATACGTCTATGGCGAGTATATTCCTCGCGTGTTTACTCTGATGTCCTTCATTTCATTAGGCACTACACGTTCCAAAAAAAGCGCACAGTGCTTGTCTGTTCTGCAGTCACAGGTTTCTTGAAGACTCTTGTGGCACAAAGACAATGACGTGTGGCCAGCGATCATGCCTTGATTTCATAGTCGCTGTACTCGCAGAAGTGTACGAAGCTGTGTTGACGATCTTTCTTTTCACGCAGTTGCTCCAGCCAAAAATAAAATCATCGTCGGATAAGTCATCTTCCGAGGCGGCTGAGTACAGCTCTGTCTCCACACTGTCACTGAGTGAATTTCTTCTCTTCCTCGCGGTGGTCAGCCGAGATTACTGCTGGCCAGGCGGTCCTCCGCAAGGCCCCGCGTCCATGACCACAAGACGCGGAGCCGAGGAAACAAAAAAACCTGAAGGTTTCACCGAAAAAAATCAGAGAGCACAAAGAGAAGCACTTGATTACCCGAACCTGCTCAGATTTAGGTGCACGTTAAAGAACTTAGGTGGTCTAAGTTTTCGGAGCCCTCCACTACGGCGTCTCTTATAATGATATTGTTATTTTTTGACGTTAAACTGTACATTTCAATCAATCGAAAGAGAAATTGCCAAAGTTAGCAGTGGTGAACAATTACGGAAGGCCATGAAAAAATGCAAGCATCGTAATGAAGCTTTTGCGAGTATGAAGCGGAGTACCGTGTGGTGCGGAAAAAGGAAGTCCCACTTATCTATAGAAAAAGGCTATGTGATGTAGAAAGCTGCAAACTTGACAAAGTTGACTGTTATAACGGTGGCGCACTTTAAAGGCCTGCGTTGTCGTATCTGTTTACGTCATATCTGGCTTGACGTAGCGCCAACAAAACTATATATATAGCCATTCAAGCGCGTTCTAACGTAGATAAGTCTTCTTCCTTTCCTTGTTCAAGCGTACTGATGGTGGAATGGCCACGCGCGTTTTTTGCTTCAGCTTCGCTGCACTTGGTTTTTACCCACAGAGACTGTCAGCAATGCTCGGCGCAGATCTCGCCTAAGTGTTTCAGAAGCTTCACGGTCCCTCTCCACAAGTTTGTCGAGGTTTGGTGGGAGACGCGAGCACTCAAATTTGTTCCTCAGATTGCGTGACCTCGAGCGATAAGGCTGAAAAGTTTGACGCGTGATGAATAAAAAACGGAGCGTCCCGACGATAATCACTTTTTCGACGACAAACGCTATGTGCGTCATATAATTGTATGCTGTACATTGCTGCCTGTATATGACTTTCCGTTCCATGGTCAAAAGAACAGACAAATGGAGAGTTTTACCTTGAAGACTTCTACTGTTCCCTTTGTCCACGTAACGACCACGTGACCAAAATAACGCGCGCGACGCCACATATAGCATAGATATTTGAGCATGTGCTCACACACACACACACAAAAAATGCTTCTTTATCTAGTTCTTCGAGCACCTTCATCACTTTAGAAGTAAACAGAAATAAAAAAAAAACACTCCAGGAAATGTGGTTGCTCTTTCTGTAATTGGAATCGGTAAAACATGGAAGTGAAATGTGTCTTCACAGAGGTTGTAGATTGTTTATTGTACAACGCTTCGCTACGAAGGGAAATGAATGAATGCAGTAGCAACGCACTGTTATGTTACAATATTATTCATGGATATGTGGGGTTGAACGTCCCAAAACCACCATATGATTATGAGAGACGCCGTAGAGGAGGGCTCCGGGAATTTCTACCACCTGGGTTCTTTAACATGCATCCAAATCTGAGCACACGGGCCTACAACATTTCCTCCTCCATCGGCAATGCAGCCACCACAGCCGGGATTTGATCCCGTGACCTGCGGGTCAGCAGCCGAGTACCTTAGCCCCTAGACTACCGCGGCGGGGCTATGTTTCAAAATAACGCCACGTAGCTCGAAAGCTGCGGCGCACTCTACAAGCAAAAAAGAACACACGAAATTAGCATGCACAGAATAACACCTATCGCTCGACAATTAAAGCTTCAGGTCTAACGCAATGAGGGAATAAAGGGGCTAAGAAGTAAACGTGAGACAAGCACAAACTGACAATCATAGTAACTCGAGTGTAGTGTCGCAAAATCATGATATGATGTTGAGAGACTACGTGGTGGAAATTTGGATCAAATAAAGTTGATTAGCTCAATGCCCGGGCTTCTTAAGCCTGTGCCTAAATGTAAGCACAAGGGTGAGTGTAGGCGTCATTCATACATGCCTTAGTTTTTCAACGTGGAATTCGTTACTGCTTGCAGTAAGTGACCTATCTCGTCTCACAAACGCCGCATGAAATTTGTTATGTTTACCGTTTCTTCCGTCTTTTTCTTTGCATGCAGGACGCGCAAGAAGTGCGACAACCGTTAGTGTGATTAGTTCTATGCAGTGAATGTTACTTTTTTTAAAACACAAGACTTCAATATTGCCGTAATGACCCCCATATTGCTGTATATACACTTGCATGCTTTACTTGGAATCCGTTTTTATAAGTCACAAAGCCCCACTTTCCATGTTTGTCACGAGTTGTGATTATTATTATTGCGAGTAGTGCAAGCACATGAAAAACTTGATGCACGTCCAAAAATTGAAACCTTATAGATGGTGCTACAGATTTCGAGATAAAAATACTGATTTTTGGTGGGCGCTCGCTGATGCATACTGATGTTGAGGTGGTGTAAACAAACATCACAATATCAGTTATCCTGAATTTACCATTAGAAGTACGACCTTTCACTATGCATCTGACAATGAAAAAAGTACATGCAAAGCTACGTTATTGTCAGGACGCTCTCTTTCGAAACTTTCCAACCCTAAAAGCCCAAACTAAGAACTTCCGCAATAGCCGCCTTTCACTACGTGTCTCTCGTTCCACATAAAGAAAAATAAATGACTACCATAACTATGAACAACAAACTTGCTCGTCTTCACACATGCGTCTGTGCATATACCTACCAAAAATGAATACATAGAGACAAATTAAGTCTCACTACAAATAAAAATATCCAAATTAGCAGCACATAGGAGGCACCGAGCAGGCACATAGCAGCACAGGTGCATTCTATGTGCCTGTCATCCTAATACGAGTTACGCTTCAGGATTCTCTCAGAATCACCATGCAAATAACAGCATTCATTGTGTATTGTCCATCCCACAGCAGATGTTGATCACTGTTACAATTGACGCATTTTTGAAGGTATACGCTGAATAGGCACCTGCAGCTATGGACTTTAATTATCGGCGAGCATTATCAGTTGTACTTATAAAAGCAGACAAAAGAGCTCAATAATTGAGAATATATTATTGCAGTGGAACCGACGAGGTATCGCTTACGAGATTGGTTGTTTAAAATAGGCGTGTTAATTTGTACTGAGCAAGGGAAGTATGGAAAGACCTCACGATCATCGGGAACAAGCAGGTACCGGATAATCACCAACTAATGCACGTGCTAGTATTTGGGACTCTGTCGCATCAAACCACTTTGTGCAAAAAACAATAAATATAGCGCAGCTTGCACGAAGTTGCACATGGCTGGGTTACAGAACAGCTGATGATCGCGCTGAGGAATCGCTTAGCTACTGGTACAGAATGCCTGGGCTGCATTGACTGAGCGTGTGCCAGTTCATAATGCTAATTTTCTATCCACTACGCTTGGAAAACCTCTACCATGAGAACTCTGCTGAAGAATCTTGCGCGTGGAATCATTATTCTATCAGCGACGTACTGAAAGACATTTTGAACATTCTGACACCTATTTTTGTTCACATCGTCAAACTTAGTCTACAAATGATCATCTTCACAAATGAACGATGAAAACGAGGTCACTTTGAAGATTAGAGCAATTGCCAGCAACTATAACAAAAATGTAATAAAGAAGACTTGAACAAATGACAGCCTTCGCACCAGAAGTGCATTCTAGACATGACTCCTTAATAAGGACGCTGTCACCACCTTGGTGGTACAAAGAACATTAGTACTCACCAAAAGAACGAACGCTCTTGGGTTCCGCGATTGGGAAAAAGGGATACAGCGTAATCCTAAACAGTGAGGCCAAGGTCGGTGAAAAGCATGAATTTTTTTAGGCAAGTGACGTAATGGAACATATGTGACTGGCGTTTGCAGTAAATATTGCGCGCAGGAATATATTTTAAGTAGTAGTACAGGTGCCCACAAGCAGACAATGAAAAAATATTGGGAATTGTCGACTTACACTGTAAAAAATTGCTCTTAGAAATATTTTATGCATTCGTTTTTCCACTTATTTGCTGAAATTGTGAGCCTATTTTTACGCAGCTGCTAGAATGAAAAATTACGTGCTTCCAAGACAGTCGGCACAGGTGTTTAGCAGAGCTGCGTCTGGGCTTCACGACGCTGATCAAACGAACTGAAAGACGAAACAACAACGTTGTGACAGAGAGATAAAAACTTTATTATTTATATATACACAGGGAGTAGGAGGAAGATGGCCCGGTAGGGCCATCCCTCACACACGCTAGGTGGGCTCCTCGTTACACGAGTTCATTGGCATTCAACGCAAGTCGAGCTCAGTTGACCAGGGCTTTCTGCTCGCCAGGTCGAACAGCTGCGCAGGGCTGCCTTTCAGTCTTCCCGGGTGGGGTTTGGTTTTGGGGGGAGGTGCGGAATCAACTGGCATGCCGACACCATGTGGAAGATGTCACAGGACTTCCCCGCACAGTGCGGGCATTTTCTTGTACAAGCAGGATCAAGATATTCGAAACCAGCCGGGCACAGCAGTGTTTTGGTGTAAAGGTGGAGGAGTAAGCCTTTGTAGATTTCCATTGTCATAGAATTGGTATTAAGTTACACGTTTAGTAAGAGGAACGTCACAAACGAATACTTTACATCTATAGCAATTCAAGTGTAGCAGTGGTGTTAGCCAACCAACAGTAATGATTATTATGTGTGGTTTAACGTCCTCAAACCACCATATAATTATAAGAGACGCTGTAGGAGAGGGCTCCGGAAATTTTGACCACCTGGGGTTCTTTAACGTGCACCAAAGTTTGAGCACACCGGCCAAAAGCACTGCCCCCTCCCTCGGAAATGCAGCCACCGCAGCCGGGAGGCCACCAAGAATAGGTCGCCAATGTTTGAAACAGCCCGCCGCAAACTCATCTGAATAACCGAACAAGCATCGCGCTCAATGTAATAGCGCAGAAATTGTCATTTTGTCAAATTCATGAATAGACAGATTCACTAGCTGCTACCTACCCAAGTAACGCAAAATGTTATACCACCGTTGATTGACAGCGCCCAGATGTCAGTCAGCAACGATGTCTAAAAGCGCTTAACGTCCTCCTTTTTGATCACATGATAACGTCGCTTGTAACATTCCTGACGATATAGCATCGTCCAGGATCACATTCTCAACATCACGGCAATCTTTTCGCAACATAACAACGTAATATCAACGTAGCAGCAACGTGGTGGCAGCATACCAGCAACGTGATGTCAACGTTGCTGTGTGACGTGTTGACTTTCATGTGACGTGCGCAGGAAATATATACTATTGTGTGTGCGTTATTAATAAAAGGCATGTTCACTTGTTGCGAAAACCACCCCGAAGCTTTTGGCTATGCAAAAAGCTCTGGTATGGTGTGAAAAATTGCAATGTTGTCTATGCACAAGAACTGTTTGCTAAAAGCACTTTATCAACACCTTCGTACATGCATAAACAAGTGGGGTTGGAACAGCCAAGCTATAAAAAAGTCAAAACACACTTGTGCATGTCCGTAAGACCAAAAACACACTTTTCAAATCCTAAAGCTTCCAACACATGTGATATACATACTGTGGTTTTTAGAGCATCAAAATATGTGGTTTTGTTTTGTGTAAGCGATGACTACAATTAGTGAGCATGTGTTGAGGGTGCAGTATTTTCATGTGCGGAATCGCAACAACCACGAGGACATGCAGTCACACAGCTTAGGCAGGAAAGAACATGCCGAAGTGCCTGAATGCCAAATGAAAGAAAAAAGAAGACTTTAGTTACGAAGGTTACTTACTTCTTGTTTACTTTTCGTTGTCACAGAGCAAGACATGAATGGGAGTGTTACAAAACACATTTTAAGCATTCAGTAATAAATATGAACAAGGCACGTTGCAAGTTTCTTTCAAACTATGTCAACTGCTGGGTCGTATTAAAGAAATACAGGTGCAAAATGAAAACACAGCTTGTTTATACAATCTTAGCAGAGGTTTGACGAAAAAAGCTTTTATCTATAGTATTTGGAATAGCAGTGGGAAAGTGAATAGGCAAGAAAGAAGACATTGGCGAAACTATTGTGTTGAACACATAGAAGGACACGAATACCATAGACAGTCATTGCCTTGTCGGTAATTTTCCAACAGTGATGCATGCATTGTATACAGTGATGATGGCCACTGCTGTTGACTGTTCATATCATGATTTCATGAACAGAGACAATATAGCAGCATTGAAAAACTAGCACATCCCACTCAGGTAAAGCTTGTTTCATAACAAGAATTTGTTTTTACCAAAACAAAAAAAAACCTGCCATTATCTGTGCAGCAAAACATGTTGCACATCAAAAGAAGCTTATCAGTTTGAAAGCAACTGAACTTCATGATTACTGCCTGACACGCATTCAGGGAAAAGCGGCTCATTAAATGTGGCCGATTGATTACATAAAAAATACGCCTTTGAAAGTTAAGGTAGCCAACACCCGGTCAGGAAAAGCGAAACACGATCAGTGGAGCAGCTGCTCAGTGTGATTCGCGCAAAACAAGCACCTCCCAGCCACAACCAAGCGAGAAATATTGATCACGAAACGAATACACAAAGCATGCAACTATTTTCTGTTCAGTTCATTACCAAGGTATTGTACTTTTGTCCATTGGATGATTAAACTGCCTTGACACAATTGCTCTTCTTCATTCAGTCCAGATTTTATTAACTTGTATCTAGAAGTAAGCTCAAGTTATCTTTAGATTGTTATGCGCTGCTCTGAATAACTGTCTAGTAATTTTATTTATGCATTTCTTGCGTTGTGTACTACTAATTTTAGCATATCAACTTTTTTGGATTTGCAGTGAATACAGCTTCAAAGTTGATACTTTGTAGCGAGTGGCTATGCGCATCTTTGGAAAAGTGGCAAAGTACTCTCACTTGTTGGCGGAAGTTGTTAGGAAGGAAGTTGACTTTTCGAAGGTATTCACAACGAGCAATATGACGGAATACCCTACTACTTACAAAGATATAACACCATAATTGTCAACTAAGGATACACATACAATCATACTTGTGGGACCAGGAACAGCAGCAGGCACAGGAAATGCAATCTTTTAGAGTAGAATGACAAATGAACACCAACCTGCATCACCATCAGAGAAGCAACTAACAGCCATACCGCCACAATAGTTCACATGCCCAGTGGAGTTCACATATGAAAACTGCGCACCATGTTGAAGTTTCCAGTCTTTGCTCGAGACTTCGCCAATGTGGTTAGGCTTGAGTTAACAAGCTCGCCAAGTCAGGGTACGTCCAAGAGGGATCGCAAACAGCAATTGCAGGGTGATGGCTGTGACGACCATGGAACCAGCCATGATGCGAGGCAATTGTTGGCAATGAGGGCCTGCATTATGAAGAGAACGTGATTAGACCCATACTAGTAGCTTGTAAAGCAAGCAAAATATTTAAATGGGAACACTTCTCTGGAAAAATGCAGAGAATCGGCTGACAAAATCTGTCTGCAACATCGTTTCAAAGCTGTGCGAGGACTGACACAAAGCTATGTAACAATCCAGCGGGGAAAAACGCAGTGGCTAGGAAAATTAAATTGTGCAGAGATGAAATTTTCGAACCTTTATTGAGCTGAATGATTGGCTCCTTACTCAATAATGACGCCAAAGAATCAACATTTCGAGCTTATTTACGGTATTATTTAGGCTATTCAGCTCAAACATAGTCAGTCTACCTAGTTATTTTCAGGGTGGCAATGTTCGTTGAGTTAGTTATTATAAATGATACACAAAGGAAATTGTCAGTAGTTGCCTTATGATATTGTCATGACGGCAAAACAGTGGTCTTGCCGTAGAGACTGAGACACCAGAAGCAGGTTGATCTTTTTAATTAGAACGCGCAAGCGAGTTCTTCTTCTTCGTCCATTTCGTAGTCCTTCGTGGCACATGCACAACTGTCATCGTCTTTCTTGAGAAAGCACGTGACATTTGCCTCCCTCCGAAAGAAGCATTGTCCCGATGCACAACTTAGGTGCTCTACCAGGCGTATGAAGTGGTCGTACGAAAACGGTAACCGGGAGCTAATTAACTCGATAAATACGGCTTCATACGCATGAAATGCATGACTTCGGGCAAACGCTTTTGGCGCTTAGAACTACAATTAGTGTCGGGAACTACTTCGTAGTTCACGTCGTTCAAGCGTCGCGGGACGCTGTATGAACCAAAGTACCGTCTTAGCAGTTTCTCAGACAGTCCACGTCGACGTATCGGAATCCAGACCCACACTTTGTCGCCTGGTGAGTAGCTAACAAACTTGTGTCGGGTGTCGTAGCGTTGTGCATCTTGATGCTGCTGATGACAGATGCGCACGCGCGCGAGCTGTCTGGCTTCTTCGGCACGCTGAATGAATTCTTCGGCGTCTTCATGGATGTTGTCACACTCATGTGGCAACATGGCGTCCAATGTTGTCGTGACTTCGCGACCATAGATCTGACTGAACGGTGTCATTCCAGTGGTTTCTTGTCGAGCGGTGTTATAAGCAAAGGTCACGTACGGCAATATCTGATCCCAGTTTTTATGTTCTGTGTCAACGTACATGCTGGTCATGTCTGTGAGGGTTCTATTGAGGCGCTCCGTCAGTCCGTTGGTCTGCGGATGGTATGCAGTGGTTCTCCGGTGAGCTGTACCACTGAGTCTGAGAACCGACTCCAAAAGCTCTGCGGTTAAGGCAGGTCCTCTGTCTGTGATCACTGTTGTCGGAGCGCCATGCCGAAGGACAATGTTTTCGATGAAAAACTGAGCGGCTTCTGCTGCTGTGCCACGCTGCATAGCTTTAGTCTCCGCATAACGGGACAGGTAATCAGTGACCACAATAATCCATCTGTTTCCTTGTTGTGGAAGTTGGAAAGGGACCCAGGAAATCCATTCCAATCTGGGTGAACGGCTTTTCTGGTGCTTAGACTGGGTGTAAAAGACCGGCTGGCTTGCTGGGGGGCGCTTTGCGTCTTTGGCAGTCGGTGCAAGTTCGCACGTGATGGTTAACAGCAGCAGGTAACTTTGGCCAGTAGTACTTGCATCGTAGTCGGCACAATGCTCGGGTGTAGCCTAGATGACTAGAAGTTGCTTCATCATGGCACGCTTCCATAATTTCTTTTCGAAGAGAGGCAGGCACGACGAGCAAGTGCGGGTTACCGGTCGGTGAGAAGTTTTTTTTATAGAGAACTTCGTTTCGCAAGCAAAAAGATGGCAGTCCTCTAGCAAATAACCGCGGCACGTCTTTACGTCGTCCTTCTAAATATTCAAAGAGTGGTAACAGCTCAGGGTCACTGCGCTGCTCTCGTGATAGTGGCCGTGTTGACAACTCCCAAGAATGCCGCGTCGATGTTTTCGTCATCAGGAGCGACAGTTTCCACTGGCGACCGTGAGAGACAGTCGGCGTCGGTGTGCCTCTTCCCAGATTCGTAGACGATGGTCATGTCAAACTCTTGAAGTCTTAGGCTCCAGCGCGCCAAATGACCAGATGAATCTTTAAGGTTGGTGAGCCAGCACAAAGAGTGATGGTCGCTAACAACCTTGAAGGAGCGGCCGTACAAATACGGACGAAATTTGATGACTGCCCACACCACGGCGAGACAATCCTTCTCGGTGGTCGAGTAGTTGCCCTCCCTGCGAGAGAGAGTTCTGCTGACGATGACAATATGGTGCTTTCCAAGCAGATGGCACTCATAGCGTAGTATTCCTTTCTGTCACTCCACCTCAGCTGCTTTGGTGGCAAAGTAAAATGAATTTCTGCTGCTCATTTTCTTCTTTCGGCACGTGCATATGTACCTAAAACAAAACAAAAAATTGTCATCAAATACATCAACATAAAATTATCAGCATATTTTTTGGTACACCGCAGTATGCAGCAGAGTTATAACTAAGGAGCTGATTTAAAACTGTTCCAAAAGAGAGCTCAGTTCTTGAATGAAAATATAGACTTATACTTAACACAGCAAAATATAGCAAAAACTACATAGACATTTCGCCAAATATGCAGCTGAAATCCTCAGTGTGCCCTGGCACCAAATGAGCGGAGGTTGCACAGTTTGCTGCAAGTCTCGTATGGCGCGTAGTGTGCGGCCGTGGTTGTTGTCGAGCGCCGATTTGTCACACTAATGAAACACGACTCGAGAAGATTTCTCTTGCCCCCCTTTTGTTCCCGAGCTAGCGTTCTCATTACTGAAGTCGAAGGCATGTCGCGTCGTCGGGCTGTGTTCGACGAGTTTAGTCTTGTAATGCGTGGTATGGGCGGCTTTTGCAACGTCTATTTTGTCCTCGTTGAGCCCTGTTGGTCGCTTCCTGCCTATTCGACTCATGCATGTGGTGTCGCATACATCACTGATGATCACTTGCAGTCATATAGATGTAAAACGTGGTTGGTGAATTGTAATGAAGCCATTATCTGACCAGGTTTATCAACGACACCCAGAAACACATGCAAAAATGAACAAGGAGTGTGCCGTGAGAAAACACAGAACTCATGGTTTCTGTATCTTACGTTGAAGATTTTTCAGACTCTGTTCGAATAGCACTTCATCCACTGGGAATCAAAACAATTTTCAAGCCTCATTGTACCTTTGTAAACGTGCTGTCTAAACCCAAAGACAGCACATCTGCAAAGGACCAAAACAGGGTTGTTTACAAGTTCCTGTGCGGTGGCTGCGACATCACTTATATTGGAAAAACTGGCAGGAAGTAGTCAACGAGTTTTAATGAACACAAAGGGGACATCACAAAAACCACGCATTCTCAGACAAAACTAATCAAACATTGCTTGAAAGTGGGGCATGCCTTCGACTTTCGTGATTCGATGACGCTGGATCGGGAACACATGAGAGGGAAGAGTAAGCTTTTCAAGTCGTGGTTAAACCGTCGTGAGCAGCCAGCGTGCAACAACAATTACGGCCTCGACCCGGATGAGTAGACACATACGAGACAATCAGTGAATTCGGTCACCTCCACACATTTGGTGCCAGTGCACACTGAGGATGCCACTCACATAGGAGGCGAAATGTCTTTGTAGATTTGTTATATTTTGTGTGTAAAGTCGGAGTACACACAATCACTAAAGAGCAGAGTTTTGTTTTCAGGTTAACTTGGGATATGTTCAAATATTTCCAGAGAAAAAACTTGTTTATTCAAACAAAAAACTAATATTTATAGACTTTCTTTCTATCTTTGCGTACACAATTCCTTTCTGAGACAAAATAAACATTGCTATACAGCATTCATGCCATGCGTTGACTACCGATATTCTACCATCCCATAATTATGCCATTGCCAGTGAACTGTTTTTTTTGCAAATTGTTATCTATGCGTCTCTTCTATTTGGCTACACCACCTGTGTTAATTGAAAAAGTGCAGCAGTTGACTACCGAATTTTTGGTTAGTAGTTAGCTAAGCGAGTGCTGCTCACTCTATCAGATTGCTCCTTCTAAATTTAAAGCATCATTTCAAACTTTATTCAATTTCATGCTTTTGCCTTAAGTGAAATTTCCAAAATTTTTTTAGAATAAGACAAGCTTAGTTTTTTGCTCTACACATTGTCGTATAAGATTAAAAATTTATGTAATTGTTGTCATGAAGACACTGTATCAGTGGCTTCGCAGAGGCATTCCCTTGAATATCATGCTAAGAGGAGATGCAAATTCACAATAAAACAAGGCTAACTCACGTGCAATGCCTAGCCTTTATTATACTGGTACAGTATATGTTAGCAACATTCGCCTTGTGCAAAGCAACCGAATACGTGCATTTTACGACATTTCGTTTACAACATACCGTCTCTGTGACACTCAAATTACTCTAATATGCATCACTCTATAATGCCTCTGTCGGAGCTTAAAGCACACTAAACAAAAACAGGAAAGAAAAACAAAAGCATCAAGATTCCACTTGAGAGCAGCTTCTGTTCCGATAAACCGTTTACTTTCAGTGTTTCTGAAGATCTGCCTGTATTTTTGAAACATTGCTAGGAGGCCGCAGCTGCACACCAGTCTTTGTGAGGCAGCACCTTGATGGGCATAATGTCAGAAGTCTCTGTGGCTTGAAGTCAGACGTCCTGACCTACTACTTTCTTTTCTCCACTTCTGCTTTACGTCGTGCACTGTTTCTTCAACAGAAGTTCTAAGACGGCCCCCTTTTTGGGGCTTTACTTTCCAGCCGGTAACAATAGTCACTGCAGGTGCTATTCATATTCGTTCTATTACAGGGGAGAATGTAGTGAGTTGAGAGACACGAGCGATAGCTGGCGAGGTTTGCAAACTCGTTTCAGGGTTTGTTAAATGTCACCTCCTCTGCTTGATCACGTGACCACTAAATGTGGCAGTTTGTAAAAAACACCTGAGCAGATGACCGTACTCCAGCGTTCTCTTTAACGGTGGACCCCTCTGCATATATACTGCAGGTGTTGCGCATGGTCCGCTTGATACTTATGTCGCTACATACAGAAGCTACCCGGAAAACTATCATTTACTAGTTTTTGGCTATCATTACACAAAGCCCCTTTCTAATTCCTTGCAGTGAGTGAAAAAATGGTAATTTTATGAACATTAACGGTGGAAGGAGTTTGTCAGCCAAAACATTACTAGCCTCATGCATCGCTAAACAGATGTATCACTTGCCACTTTCTTTTACTCTCTCACATAGCTATTTGAAACCTTCAAGAATATGAAGGGGAATCGGGGTGACATCATGATGTGGTGCATGCGTAGTGAGCCGACAGAGGGAAGAATGATGTCAAGCAGCGCAACATTCATACTCAGAGGGCAGTCTCATACTTATTTACACTAATGCAATGCTCAGATTTAGTGAAACATATGAGAGTTTATTCTTTCAGCTATAAAACTAGTTCCGCTCACACCGCAAATAATTTGTAAGACGGATGCAAATTGCACCCGCTGAACTTTGAACAACGATTTTAATGATATCCCATTCACGCAGATTTCTAATCCAAAAAGTGAGTATTTAATTTGATATGCCTTAGGCAGTATTGAGTTCAGTGTGAAAAGTTAATAATATTTGCGTGATAATATTATAAGTTAATATTATCAAGCGCGAAAAGTGCCTGTTGCTGTTTAAAGAAGTGCTAAATAAAATCATCGGTTGACATCATATATAACCAAAATATTTGAAATCATAACGTCTTGAAGTGACATCGCCGCTTGGTCTAAATTGGGCAGATCCCCGAGAAACGGGCAAACCGCATGAGGTGTAAAAAACTTTTGGCTAGAGAATACAGTCAACCGAGAAGCAGAAATGAATGGCTGCTTTGGCGTCCAAATCCTCTAAGACAAACGCATATGGGATTTTGGCAGTCTTTTTGGGACAGATATTTCACACCCCACCTGCGCACTTGCTGGGTTTTCACTAACACGATGGTAGACCAGTCAGAATCTGATCAGTTTGTGCACACGGCACAGCAGATATTTTCAATCCAGTTTAAGAAGAGCAGCACAGTGGTGTGGTATACGAAGTAATCACACGAAACGATTGCTTCAATAGTGCTCACCTATATGAGTACTCATAGCACTAGCATGTGATATGGTTATCGCGAAAACTCGCGCACAGTCTTTTTTTTTTCAAGGTTCTAATTCTTTTGTTTCAAACTGTAAATCACCTCCCCCTCTCCCACCCCCTTTGTGCTTTTACCAACTTGAGTGTATGGATAGCACGCTAGCTGATTGGGACCCTTGGTTTAGCGAGTGGAAGCTGCAAAGCCAGCTCGGGTGTTGCATTTGTCATTTGGGAGGTGCAGGGGAATAGGCGGCTCACACATTTGTGGCTGCACCCAGTGAGCACATGTAGAAGTTCATTGGAGAAATCTGCTTCAGTGTGTATACGTTTTCTGTGAACGTCTCATTTTCTAGATGTCTATGGTGGCCGATGCTGAGAGTAAATGCGTTATGTTCCGCTATGGTCAGTGAAGGCCGGGTGCCCAGAAAGTAAGATATAACATGACTTACATGAGTGAAAACAGATTATTTGACAAAGCTAAGCTTTGCTAGAGGTAAATGGTGCCCATCTTGTCTATTTCGTGCAGTTCAAGCTATATTCCTGCTACCTCTCTGCTAGAGCAGTCACTGCCCGCTACAACAAGCAAATGACATCGCATCAATGATCTTCGAGCACACAATGATCATTCGCAATACATGTGTTATAATTTGAGGATAAGTATTACGCTAGCAAACACATTATTTATCGAGAAGTTGGCATACTGAAAATATTGTTTTCAAACTTGACGTTTGTTTTGACACTTGACGTTTGTTTTGCTTCGCCCGGCTGGGAACGCTGTAGAGCTCACGCAGCCATTCGCACTTTTTGCTGCAGTCAGGAAAATATGGCTTATTACCTCAAAGTTTATAATATAGTTACTGCGCAAATTCAAGTTTATCTTTTACCAAGTTGCCCGCAAACTATCCACAAACTTATCAGTGGGCCCTTTTCAAGTCTGAAAGCGCCGCTATGAAGATCACCGAAATCGAAACTGGGGGTCCGTAGCTGCTGAAGTTATCCGCC
Source organism: Rhipicephalus annulatus (assembly GCA_013436015.1). Taxonomy (NCBI): domain Eukaryota; kingdom Metazoa; phylum Arthropoda; class Arachnida; order Ixodida; family Ixodidae; genus Rhipicephalus; species Rhipicephalus annulatus. Next base: position 157,719 of record WOVY01012676.1, read on the forward strand.
TCGCACTGGTGAAAAATTCCGGGGGCTTAGTATTTTTCAAGAAGGATTTGCAGACGATTCAACCTACCTCTCAGTTAGCAACTGTTGCACTCTGTTCAACGTTTATAGAGGCTGCTTGTCCTTGTGACCTCCCATCCTCTTCCAAGAAAAAAAAACGCGACGCGCGTCATGTCGCCACTTCTTCACATGTGCACACTAGTCTCTCGAAAAAGTTCCAATATTATACTACCCTTCAACTAGTGTCACGTGGAACAGACACTGCCAAACATCCCTTACCTTCCCACGAAGAAAAGATCACCAGTTAATGTCCTAGGAATCTCAAAAATAGAAGGCAAAGTAAAGTTCTTTGTGTACTTCAGAAACACTTCTGCAGTCCCCTGGCTACAAAGGCGAGCAGCCAAGCAGGTCCTGGAATCCTCGGCACAATTTCCAAACAACTTGTTCAGGAATGTGGCACACTTTGTTTTCTTCTTTCTTTATGTAACTCCGTATCTTTCTTTTTTTTTCAGCCGCCTCTTTGGGTTACGTTGTGTATTGCAGATGTAAGTTTACCCACTGGGCTAGACAGTGAAGTCTGAAATCTGGAGAAATTATCGATATGTGTTTTGTCGGCATAGTCATGTTCAGCGGCATCACTTTCGAAAAACGTCAGAACTGACGCGAGACAACTTCATGGTTCTTTTCACAGATGATGCCACCAGCAAAAAATGTTTGCAATATTTATTGTTTGGTGAAAATGTTTTGAGTCAAGCACTGCTACGCAAAGTTAGTCAGCGCTGGTAATTACAAAACGAGACATAGTCCTGCTAATGTGCAATAATTGCGAATTATAGTAAAAAATAAAAAGTAAATTTGCACAAACCTGGTAAGCAGAAAAATGAGCTTAATTCACTCTGGCTTACATTTTTCTAATTAAATTGAGGCAACTTTCTCTGCGTAGAAAGGCTGGCTGCTTCAATATTGAAAATTTCAGATTTTCATCTTAGACAGTTTTTCCATCTTGTTGGTAATGCCTGAACAAGTGGATCCATAAATTTGTGAATTCAAGCAATTATTACTCATGAGCTAATCGTCAGAACGCGAACACACCTTCGCATAGACATTAGGTACATTGTAGTCTGGTAACCCATTCAATATTCTTGTTCTACACAAAAAAGAAAAAAAAGGTTATTTACTCATAAACCTACATTGTTCTGCTCATTTTGATTGAAGCCTGCATGGCTTTTTGATTCATTTACTGGCTACATTTCTTCATAGAATTCTTGCATATGGCTTTATGAAGAGGCTCAGGAAATTCCATTTGGTTATGTTGAGCAGTTTGGCCATACTTCCAGTGCAACGGAGGCTTGTACAGCAAAAGCACTGGTATTTGCTCGCTGTGTTTTGGGTGCTATGCAAAACCGCTTCAGACAAGGCGACAATACTAGCTGTCATTAGAAAGTGGAGAGTGTAAGCTTTTTAATGCAATACGATTCAAATCAATGGGCTGAGTATAGAACGTCAGCAAACAGTGAATAAAATGCAGAGTGGGTGCTGCCAGACTGGGACCACCACCTTAATGAATAATTTTTTTGGGCTAGTTGGTACATGCTTACTTAATTATAAAAAGATGCTTACCACCGGGTAAGAAAATTGAGGACAGAACAGAAAGGGCGTCCCTCGCAACTAACTTCATTCTCCGAAAATCAGCGCAATATATAAGCGTAGCAACCTTGCGCGCGCACATTGCCTCACATGCTAATAAAAAAAACATGTGATAAGATTGACAAAAAATTGTGACAAAAAACCACCAAACAAAAAAAAGATTCCGGAGAATGAAATTCCCCACCAAGCAGAGCAACAGATGTAATACTAGCATGCGTATCTCTTTTCTTTTTGATGTAGTATGCTTCCGTACTTTTGCGTGCTAAGGTGTTATTACTCCTTCCAAGGAAGGATACAACTAAAAAGCGAGCCTCACACTTGCAGGAACCACAATGTGCAGGCAAAGGTGCCGGTGCATAAAGGAAAGAACTAGAGAGCGGGAACTTCCTGTGAAAAATAAATTTTCGGCCTATTTGCCAGCACATTGTGGTTTCTGCAAATGTGAGGCTAGGTTTTCCAGTGTATCGGTGCCGCGCATTATACAGTATCCAGTGCCGCACATTAAAAAGAAGGGAGATACGCATGTTAGTGTTACATCTGTTGCTCTGCGTTGTGGGAAATTTTCGTTTCTTAGAATATTTTTTTGTTAAGTGGTTTTTTTTGTCATAATTTTGCGTTGTCAATCTTAGTGCATGTTTTTCACTAGCACGTGAGGCAATGTGCACGCGCATAGTTGCCACGCTCATATATTTCTCTTATTTTCCAAGAATAAAATTAGTTGCGAGTGACGCCTTTTTTGGTCTGTCCTCATTTTTGTTCCCCGATGGCATGCATCTTTGCGTATCTCAGTAAGTACTGTGTTATTTTCTAATAACAAAACCCCTGCAACACCAAAATTTTTCTGTTCACCTGTCCATCTTTTTACAGCAAGGGTAAGCTGTATACAGAAAAAATACAAGAAATAAAAGCATTAAACCATTCATCAGAATAAAAATATCAGGATAAGTGAAATGAAAAAGATGCAGCCTGACTGCTCGTATCTGTAAATCCCACCAAAAGAGAATGCTCTTTCTCTCAAAGGTACAACGATAGCATGCTTACACAAGCGTCAGTTGACCTTGCAATCTCCTCCACCTTTACTATCTCCCTAACCCTCTGACCTAGATTAAGTACGAGAAACACACTGTCTTCAAAAATGGGTCTAACCCATCAACGCACGCAAGGATTCCGAGAAACCTTTAAACTGCTGATTATAGACTGAAATGGTGCTAACAAGAGAGAGAGAGAGATAAAGATGCAAGGAAAGGCAGGGAGGTTAACCAGACGCATATCCGGTTTGCTACCCTGCACTGGGGAAGGGATAAAGGGGAGAAAAGAGGTTGCAGAAAGATGCGAAAGTACACACAATCCCGAGCACACTCGGGGAGCACACACAGTTTACAGGTGGTCGCTCAGGTTTGTTGACTTAAGGTAAAGTAGCAGTGCTTTAGTTGCTTTCTGCGCAACTGAGGCAGATGCCCAAGGTCCTAGTATCTTCTGCACACAAAATGGTCCGGGGTCAAGTCGATTCAAAACCATCCGTAGCTGGCATCGCTGTGTGTCGTAGCAAGCGCAGCTGCACAGGACGTGTTCGATGGTCTCTTCATCTCCGCAGTAGTCACATGTAGGAGTGTCTGCCATACCAATGCGAAAGGAGTACTGCCTTTGTGAATGCAACACCAAACCAAAGGCGGCATAACAGTGTCGCATCGGAGCGGGAAAGGTGTGATGGTAGCTTTAGCTTGAGCGAAGGATCCAGTTCATAAAATTGACACCTTTGGAAGGTGGCAGACGAGCAGAACGTGCGTGTGAGATCTCGAGCCAGCAGGTAAAGTTGTGTTGCTGCATCATTCCTTGATAGAGGAATCGGGACTACACGGGTTTCTTCATGGGCTGAGCGGGCTGCATCATCGGCTAGTTGATTTCCGGTAATACCGATATGTCCAGGCAGCCATTGATATATAATATCATGCCCTCTTGCTAGAGCTTCATGATGGCAATGTCTTATTTCTTCTACCAGTTGGTCATGGCTCCTCCTACGCATGGTAGACTGCAAACTCTGAAGCGCTGCCTTCGAATCACAGAATATGACCCATTTTCCTGGACGTTCTTGAACGAGATATTGTAAAGCAGCCCTTATAGCAGCAAGCTCTGATGCCGTAGATTAGTCATATGCGACAACTTAAACTTGATTGTCATTTCTGCAGCAACAAAGTGTATCATTATGTAAGGCTCCTGTCTGAGCCACTGAGCCTCCTGCATGTCATAGAACAAAAGGAGTATTTAAGGGCTCAATTATCTTTCATAGACACAGCGTGAGCACTCACAGAAAATATTTTCATAGCGTTTTTTTCTTTTGCAATAAGTAGTTAATGACACACTCATCGTGGATGGAGCAGCTAGTTCCATCCACGACCTAGAAAATGGTTTTACAGTGCTCAATCACGATTTCGGTTTCAGAGGGTGCTAAACAAGTGAGGTGTGACGTAACGTGGTTTCCATGCGAACAGAGCTGGCTACATGAACACAAAACCGTATGGACGTAGTCACCACACAGACAACTTTCTTCAATGAAGGCTTTCTGGGTGCAGCGATAATTACCTTGGAGATGTAAATATGCATGACCCATTAAAATGCGTAGCCAAAGCAAGGGCATCAGCCTTTGTGTTCCCATGCAAGTCTGCCCCCTCTTCATTTGAAAAAGTCTGCTAGGATAGCACTTGCAAGGGTTGTGGAAGCCAACACAAACTTATTACGTAGAAGGCAGTGGGTTGTTTAGACAGAAACCAAAGGGGTGTTCTAGAAGTAATGGTATGACAAGCACTGTGAAGATGATTTTAAGTGCGATGCAGCATATATGGCTTGTTGATATTTAGTGTAAAACAACCGTGCCCCCGCATATCTATCCCACAAGTTAACTCGCCTGCAAAAGCTGCTCCGAGCAAATGCGATTGGAGGGACAAAAAATACAAAGATGCACCATCTTACAACTGAAATTTATTGCAAAGCAGTGCAGATTTATATATAGTCCTTCAATCAGAACAGACAATCAGCCCATGAAAAATATAGAAGACGTTATTAGCAGCTTTTTGACAAAGATTGTCCATGTTCCTCCTTCGTGACAGGTGTTCTAATATGATAGAGCCGATAAGGCCTCCCTATCGCAGGAGCTTGCCGAATTCCTGCCTTTTTTCAAACAACACATATCCGCTATTGACATAGAATCTGCATGGAACCAATTGAAAACCAAACTTTTATCGCTCATAAAGTCATTCGTTCCATCTCGAGTAATCACATCTAAGCGTCAGGGAGATAAACCATGGATTAGTAGAAATATTTGCGCATTGATAATTGAACGACATCGCCTGTATCGCAGGCACTGCAAATCGCCGAATCCAGACCTTTTCAGAAAGATGATGGAACTCGGTAAAAATATAGCGAAAGAAATGCACGAGGCAGAAAGCGCGTATCTAGATGCAATGGGTGAGAAATAAAAGCTAACCCAAAAGAAATCTAGAAGTACGTCAGAACCAAGCGAACGGCGAAGGATCCTATTCCAGATATCATAGATGGCAATATTTATACCGGTGACCTTAAAGGAAAGGCTGAAAAGTTTAGTAACTACTTCGAATCTGTATTGGTACAGTTGATCCCCCAAGCCGATGGCCTGAAAACTGTTTCGAACTTACGACAAATGAGTGATATGTCCTTTTTTTGTGAGCAGGGAAGAATAACCATACTACGAAAAGTGAATGTGAAGTCAGCCCCCGGACCCGATCATATTTCGAATTATGTATTAAAGAATTGTGCTGCATCGTTTGCCCCTTTTATAACGATTCTATATCAAAAGTCATTTAATTCCAGTATTTTACCGCGTGACTGGAAAACTGGAAATGTAATTCCTATATTCAAAAGCGGCAATAACACACGGAGTCGAAACTACAGGCCTATTTCACTAACTAGTGTTTCATGCAAGGTACTAGAGCATATCATTTACTCGAACCTAATGGCTCATCTCCAAGAAAACAATTTTTTCACCCCAGCACAGCATGGTTTTGGGAGAGGTCTCTCATGCGACACTCAATCGATTGAGTTTTCTCATATATAGCTCATTCGATTAATAATGGCCAACAGGGGGACTGTATTTTCTCAGAATTCCAAAAAGCCTTCAACTCGATAGCACACAATCTATTACTTGTAAAACTGTCTGCACTTACTATTCCTACGGCTCTTTTCCAGTGGAGGCTTAGCTTACTAACCGAAAACAGTGTGTTGTTCTTAACGGAACTACCTCATCACATAAAACAGTCTTGTAAGGTATTCCTCATGGATCTGTACTCAGGCCTTCTCTTTTTTGATATTTACCAATGATATAGGCGAAGGGGTATCAGGCCGTCTATTGTGTACAACTACAAAGTGACCTCGACAAGATACTACTATGGTGCAATACGTCGACTATGACGCAAAATGTTTCTAAATGTAACATTGTCCAGTTTTCTACAAAACATCATACTTTAAATATGAAATACCCTCTTGATGGCGAAAGCCTCACGATTGTATCCAGCTACAAATATTTAGGGGTTTTATACAAAAATGACTTTTCCTGGAATGACCATATTGATTACGTACCAGCGAAGGCTTGTCGAGTCCTCAAATTCCTAAGGAGAAACTTCAAGCAAGCTCCTCATAAGTTAAAAGGAATCTTTTACTTTTCAAATGTTCGCACTATATTAGAATATGAATGTTCCGCTTGGGACCCCGGTACAAAGACATGTATTGACGAATTACAGCGCATCCAAAAGCGTGCAGCACGATTTGTGTCATCGAACTAAGATTTCAGAAAAAGCTCTTCCGACATACGGGACAATTTTGGATGGCCGTGTTTGCAAGAAAGGCGGAAATACATGCGACTGAAGCTGTTGCACAAAATTTTTATAGGTGCAACAGGCTTAAGAAAAGAAACCTACATACTTGATCCCTCCTATAGATCTGCCCGCGTAGACCATTTCCAGAAGGTTAGGGAATATAGGTGTCGGAACAACCTATATAAACGTTCTTTTTTTCCGAGAACAGCCCATGATTGGAATTGTCTCCCAAATGAAGTTGTACGGTCGTTGCCGACTTCCCTCGAAAAATGTTTAACTAGGTTTTGCATGGCATATGTGGGATATTTTGAACTTCAGCTCACTATATACAGCTTCTGTCAAGTTGGGTTTTCTACTCGTCTTTCGTATGAGGTTATGTATCTATAAAGTTAATTTATGTTTAAAAGTTTACTTTATTATTACGTTTCGTTGCTTTTTCGTGTTGTACAACCTGTATCAACCTCTTAGTAACGTGATGCTTAGTCTTTTTATAATGTTATTTATGTTTAGAGTGCTGATGTTATCTTTATTCTTACATATTGTTTGTTGCTTTTCATGTTAGATATACTACCTTTATCTTTTCCTGTTTGTTTCCCCCCCTATAATAATGCCCGGTTGGGCGCCGTAGGTATCTGAATAAATAAACAAAATATAAAAGTACAAGAATTACGATAAAAATGTTCCGAAATTAAGGTTGACAAACACAAAACTTTCCACCGCCACAGACTGAACCCTACAAATTTCGGATAAGGCATTCGATGCTCTTATAAATTGGCTAAAGCGGCGGCTGTCCTCTTGTCGACATTATCTATTGTTTCCGAGCACGTAAACCTGGGAGTGTTAGTGGGCACGATTCGTAGCACGTGATCTTTCTACGTGTTAGTAGCGGAACATAAGCCCTCCTACGCTACCTAACGGCATTAAGTCTACAGGAACAAGACCATCGCTATGAATGAACACAAGGAAATTTTAGGGGCTTCTTTGTTGAAGGAATGGTGTTCACCATGTGTTTAAAACATGTTACCCACTTATGCCTATGATCAGAGCTGCAGCCTTTTTAGTTCATTCAAGAGGTGGATCTGCAAAGGCAAGAAAGTACACTGCTTGTACTTCAACACTTTCTCCCTACCTCCTTGAGTCTGCGAGAGACACTGTACATGCAACGTTCACAATTGCCTTCATAGTTGCTTTATTCCTTTCGTGGGCCTTCGATGTGGCCAGCTACTCCTCTTCACGCCTAGAATCTATCAAATACGTAAGAAAACTCACAGCTAGCAACAACAACACATCTTGAGTGAAACCCGAAGTCCTAAAATGGGATGTGTACTGAGAGAATGCATCACCCACCTTGTTTGAGATCAGTCGATTGCCACAGAGCATTCTGCAAAGGCAAGTGCATGTTCAGCTTTTTAGCCACTTTTGAATACCGCGACAAAAAAGCTGCAATGGCTTCCAAGCTGAAGGTTCATACCACTAATGTGAGTGTTATTTTCTGAGAAACCACCTTAAGTTCAAGAATTTATTCGTGCCTCATTCAAGGAGCAGCTATACTATTTTAAAACGTTGGAGCACATCATAAAAAAGCTTCAAAGTGGGCAAGACATTCTACTTCCAACCTAGTGATTCTGCCTAGTGATACACTAAAAAACCATCCACAAAGTATGGGGATATTGCAGCACTAGAAGTCATCAACCTTTTATCAATATTTTTTCTTTCAATACAGGCCATGTACAAGTCAATAAAAATCAATGCAAGGATTACCAAATATGAACCGCCTGCCAGCGCAAAGGATCTACTGCTCTGCGTCAAGAATGCAATCGACTTTCTTTGAGCAGTATCTTTCCCTGAAAAGTGTTGAATGTCACTGGCAGTTGTTTGGAAGTTTTTCTCACGCTGTTATTTGAGCCTATCTTTCCTGGCTAGGTCATAGAGTTGTGTTTCAATGGCAGGGTATTAGTATTGAATCGAGCACTGTATTAATTTTTAGAGATCTGCACTTGGCCAGTGTTTAAAGGAACAATAGTAACAGATTGCTAGATTTGAGTGCTGTACAATCTCCAGCTACGTGGAAAATTTTTCACTGTTTAATTTGGTAGAACCTGTGGACTGCAAGTAGATTGTCAAGCACAGTATGAAGGTTCTGCAGCACAAGCTCCAGCATCTTGTGGCAACACATGAGATTCCCGAATGTTTCACAATCGAAGCCCTGCGCTTAACGCAGCTTTTTACAAAATGGTGCACAAGTTGGCGGTATAAGTCTCGTGCAAAAAAACCACTGCTGCCTTTCTCGTTGGGGCACACAAAAAGGGCCAAGAGGGTGGCCATGCACATGGCCTTGCAGAGTGCTCTCTGTAGATCACCTTAACACAAGGTGGTAGAAGCAATTTCCAAGTAAGTGTCTAGACTTCATATTGCAGGTTCAACTCAAGACATGTTTCCTATAGCCGAGGATTTGCTTAGATAAGTAAGGTATCCTAGACGCAGAAAGGAGCTACAGACCATCTGAAGGGCTGAAAGAAAAGAACACGGCTGTCGCATTTGGCATGCACAATGTTTCTCCCAAACTCTGCTTGAAAATAGGGAGAAAATGCTGAAGTTGAAGTAGTGTTTATGGCCCCCGAAAGAGTAAGGGCTACGTGAAACCGCTGTTTTTAGCTCCATGGTTCTTATTGTTTCCACTTCCATAATTCTTAACAATCATATGGTTTGTTGTAGCTGTTGCGTTGCATCATGCAATAATGTAGGTCCTGTTTTAGTAGATCTGTTTACTGTGTGTTTAATTTGAAAGCACTCTTTAAAACATGAGTGTGGTAATTCATCATAATGGAGGCACAGTTTGATTTAAGTACTTCTTGCTGACTTCATAATGTAATGGTTTCCATGCTATTTTCTCAAGCACACAGTAATAATTAAAATAGACAGGTAATTTATTCTTCAAGTCTGCATTCATGCATGTTAAGATGAAGCCTGCCTGCAGCAGGCTTTTTGGAGCCTGGAAATTTGGGGTCCTAAAAGGCTTGCTCTTGCACATATCTTTCCCACATATGAATTCACTGTGATTAATGTATCTAGCTACAGAGTTAAGAAAGCGACGAAATGGTTTCCACCATGTGATTGTGTTCTTGTGTGTCTTTGTTTTGCCAATGCAGTTACTCTGTGTGAAGAACGTATGCGGAGGAGTTATAGAGGCAAAGTCATTTGGCTCATGATGGTGTTTTTTGTCTCCTGCCCTATGCCAATCGTGTGTTGTCCAACAAATAAATGGAAAGATAGAGTGCAGCTGTATAAAAAAATCAGATTCATAGAAGGATTAGTGTGTGCAAAAACATAAGTTGAACTGTTTGTTGTCTGTATTGTTCATGCTTCTTCTATTTCTTACTCAACCACACTAACTAGCCACTGTCAGCCATTGTTCAAATGAGTACACGAAGTTGAAGATGTTGCCATGTGTGTTATTGGATGTTACAGTGATAATGGACTCCATGATGTCTTTACGTTCGCTGTTAAACATGGGTTTGATGTCTGTATACAATGTTGATGCAATGTGATTATTTGATTGTTATTACCACATTAATACCATCACGTTAGGGCAACGTGATAATTTGAATGTTGTTGCCTCGTTAAAAACAACACGTTAGGACAACGCCATTATTTGAATGTTGATGTAACATTAAAAACACTGTGTTATGGCAAAGTAATAATAGAGAGCTTTAGTACTGCGGAATGGTGCTACGTACGCATCACGCAAGCGCCTTGCGTTTCGTGGGGTCGTTTGCCACTCATCGGCTTTTAGTACGCCGTAGCACCCGCGTACGTGCCCCGCCGCGGTGGTCTAGTGGCTAAGGTACTCGGCTGCTGACCCGCATGGCGCGGGTTCGAATCCCGGCTGCGGCGGCTGCATTTCCGATGGAGGCGGAAATGTTGTAGGCCCGTGTGCTCAGATTTGGGTGCACGTTAAAGAACCCCAGGTGGTCCAAATTTCCGGAGCCCTCCACTACGGCGTCTCTCGTAATCATGAAGTGGTTTTGGGTTGTGAAACCCCACATATCAATCACCCGCGTACGTAACGAGCGCGAAGCGTGTTGCGTCATCTGGTAGATCAGAATAGAAACACGTGTTGTTGACAGCCAGTATGAGCCAATCCCAGAGTTATAGCCTGATTATGGCCATATTTTAAGCCACAGAGCCGGTCGGTGCTTGCCTTCGATGCCCCCATTTTGCAAAACGAAGTCTCGCGCTGTCACGAACTTGTTCGAGAGCAGCGCGATCACCTCATACGTACGCACGCACGCATCTCATGCGTGCGTACGTAGCAGCTGCGTACGTAACGCGATACGTGCGCGTCGCGGTCTGCGCATGCGCACTACGCAGAACGTGGCGTCCTTATGTACGCAACGCCGCCACGTACGCAGCGTACGCAGTACTAAAACTCCCTATTACAAACGTCGGTGCAATGTTATATTTTATCGTCTAACGTTGCCTCACAATCGTTGCATTCAAACCACGTTGACTCAACGTTCTGCGTTACCTGGGTAGCTAACAAGCAAATATTATTCACAAAAGAAGCAAAAAAAAACAAGTGGCGTGACTTTATTGAATCGCAAATTTATTTGAAGCAGAAAAAGTGTTTGCATTTTCTTAATCTTCAGAATATTTTAGAGACAAGAAGACGCCACTCACATATGAAAGGAAGTTTGAAAATTCCGTTTATGTTTATCGTATGGCGAAAACATGCGCATTTATCAAGGATATTACACATGTACTGCAGGGCAATCTACAATTGGTTGAATGCAGTTTGTGAGTGAATCACTCAATGTACTTTGTGATTCTGTCGACATATGTTCACTGCTACACGCAACTACAAAATTCATCGACAAGTGCGCTATCATTGAACGGCGAACGCGTTAGTGGCGAGAGAGATTATGACTAAAAGTGCGGTACTTGCTGTAAATCTGTAAGCAAGGCAAAAAATTGCGACATACCACTAGACGAAAAAAAAGCTCAAATTGCTTCGCTATCAGCGGTACTGACAACTGTGCTAAAAAACTGCGCGACATGCTGGTGCAGGGCCTAAATGAACAGCCATATACTATTTCCAATTTTGTGCCTCAAACATGGTGTGGCTACATTTCAGCCATAGCAAGTCTCCAGCACCTGACTTTGTGACGTTTACGCCGCGTTATGGGACTTAGAGTGAATAATCGCATTTGCGCCCTTTAATTATATGTTATTGCTTTAGAATTTTCGACGAACAAAAAAAAAAACGTTAAAAACAGCGGCTTTTATGTTTTCGCTAAGCCTGAGCTTTTTCCTTATCAATTCTAAGAGCTAAAAATCAGTGCTATACGGTGTGAATTTCTCCAGAGCGCTTGCTTTTTGAAATGTGGAGCACTTTAGGGCCTGGTATATTGTCCCACTTGTCGTATCATCTGCCCTTAATTTCACTTGCCTTCACGCAGGCAAAACCATACACAGTGTGCGTGAAATGAAATGAAAACAAAACAAGCAACAGGAGGGCAATATTGCATGCCTTCCGGTCATCAACCTTGACAGAGATGAACTCTCCGGCTTGGAATCACTGCGCAAGTCTATGGTGATGTCTAGATAGCGCAGTCTGTACCACTCGCTGCTCGTGTTTCGTTTGATGCTGATAATATATATATTACAGATTTTATTTATTTATTTATTTATTGTACCCTCAGGGCATACAGCATTATAGAGGTGAGTGGGTTTTAGAAGACAAGAAATACAATTGAAACGTGAAAAACAAATCACATTCAGTACATGCGTACAACACTCGAGAACAACGTGTAAATGACAATGCTTACACAATATCTAAAAAAAAGAAGCACCGCGACAAATCAAACAAGGAATCAAAAAATCAAACAAGGAAGCACCGCGACCAAAAAAAAATACCGTAATGACGATCTAACACACAAAGAAAGTACCGAAAAAAATATTACAACATGGCACAACGAATCTGCGATACACAAATGAACGGTAACCGAACAGCAGCAAACAAAACCAGGGAAAAAATTGCGTTGAGTACATCAATGCATAAAATTTTTGAGTGCCGCCCGAAAGCGTTCCTGATTAGTAATCGTGACTAGAGACGCAGGCAGGTTGTTCCAATCATGGCATGTTTTTGGTAAAAAAGAATGGGAGTATGTTACGGTGTTTTGGCGCGGAATATGAACCTTGTAATGATGGTTGAGGCGTTCAGATAAGAAAAAAGGAGGGTTTAGCCAACGTGATTTAAGTATGGGGTTATGGTGATACGCTTCATGCAGCACACAAAGGAGATGTATAACCTATAGTCATATGTGCTGAACTATAGCAAGGAGGCCCGAAAAAGAAGCGAGTATGAGAAGAAGTTATACTGTGGTGAGGAGCAGAAAAAGCGGGACGAGGGAAAGAAACAATTGGATAGCCAAGCATGGTATCACATGGCCAAAATTGTATATAGCATAATCATGTATCAAGTCATAAGAGAGTCAAGAAAGGGTAAATAGACATCTTGCAATGAGGAATTCGAAAAAAGAACGTGAGATCTGGATCCGACGTTTCGAGGTGCGGACTTGTCTACCATGTGCGCTTGTCGTGATAGGCAAGCGGTCTTGTCCGTCACGATAAGTGAACATCATGACAAGCGAAGGACAAGCGGACAAAATTTGAAAAGGGGGGGGGGGTGATGGCCAAGCGGACTTGGTTATCACGCCCTGTTTTCGAATTTCTCATAACCATGTATACTATATTATAGCAAGAAGCAGGAAACGAATGTGGGGGTGATGAGAACGGGTGGTGTTTTTCACTATATCCGAATGAAAGCGTTTTTTCTCGCCACGGACGCTCAGTAGGCTGCACATTTGAAACGACAACGCACGTGAGCGTTGCTTATTTGGAAAAATTTAAGATATATGTCTAGTTTTGCGTAACGAATCCCACTGAATGCGACATTAGTCGAAGCGATGACTGAGTTTGCCGTATCGTCGTGGTTACGGCGGTGAAGAGCAGGTGCTAAGTGTGAACTTGAACCGAAGCAGGATGCGTGGTAGACGTAGCTGTTGCCATGACGCTATACTATTGCGTGTGTTGACGGGAATCGCCACATGACTGGCGCTACGCGTGTTTCGCCACAGAAGGCCTCCGATACCCAGTATAACCAATGATGAACCGAGACGATGAGGAGGACTTCAGCTAGTCGGTACATCCTTGTAAGGGCAGAGCACGCAAAGACAAAAGACGGAGGACATGGTAAAAATAGCCTTCATTGTTGCTGTTCTTCGTCCGTCATTTCTGCGTGTGGCGGCCATTATAAGAATGTACTGAAAAAAAAGCGAAATCCTAGAATTGTGTTAGGAATCAGCTTATGACCGCACACATTTTGTTGAAGAATGCAAGCATGATGTCGGCATGAGTCTTGCATAAGAGGCGGTAGTTCAAGTTAGGTGTGAAATACTGAAGTCAAGCAGTAAAACAACCCATGCATGCACGAGTCACACCCGTACCGTTGACATCGTAATGGACCTACAGTGTCAATATACTTCGTAGTGTCAACATACTTCATAAGTTGAAATTGAAATGTATCCTTAACATAAAACATGAATGTAACATTTTTGAAGTCTGTTAAACTTGAGCTCATGAAGAAACACGCCTGTAAAGAATTTCCTAATGAATGCCAACTCTAGAACACATCGTAAGTGTATCACGGGAGGGGTGCACTGGCAGTATCGGAATCTTGAAGGTTTCATTAGCAGATTATCCCACAACCTAAAGAAGTAGAGAGCTAATAGATTTGTAAAAAGTGCTTACTTTCTATTCTGCCACAAATCCGGGAACGCCCGTTTGCGGCGGAACAAACGCGATTGTATTCTGTGTCTGCGTTGCGTGAGCCGTCACAGAGTGCCCACATGCGTTTGGTCTGTGGGTCGAAGTGTTCGTGTGTTGAGCACTTAAAGTGATTTGTCTTGACTTAGAAAATTGGATGATGTATCGATTCACGGTGGCGGAGCATTCCCGCAGCAACCAGTGGCCCGCGTTCCTGTAGAACAAGACTGTCGGTGCCGTCAGCCAGTCTGCGTTGAACCTTGCAATGGGCGTTGTGAGAAACTCATCCTTCTGTCCCCAGAGAATCAGTGCTGGTATGCTGAGTCGCCGATATTGCAGCTTGTCCAGTTGTTTGTTATCGTGGTTGAAGGCGCGATAGTAGTTCAAGGCGCCAGTCAGGGCACCTATAATGAACAAGTGTCAGTCCACAATATTAGAAGTACAACAGAGGATGAGGGGGCTTACATATGTGCAGCAAGAGTCCTACATTAGCCTTAAAACCACCACAAGATCACGGCAAGGTAGCCAGGGAGCCATGTGAGAAAAAGAGAACTGGAGGTAGCACACTCCATATCCTCAAGAAGCACAGTAGTACAACTTCTAGTTCCCATCTGATGCAGGTTACGATACTTGAGATGAAATGTCCCGAATACGCAATTGGTAACACAAAACGTCACTTTCAGCGGTGATACTGGCTGTAGTGATGCCGTGGAAATAGAGTTGGGAAGAGGCATAGGGAAGGTTATATATAAATGAACGAAAATCGCGCAAGCACGAACGTAAGAAAGCAGATCGAGGTTTCTTGCCATTGAATTGCATTTCCTATCACACAGTTCATGCTCGCCCGTGAATTCCCCCGCCCCCCTTCCTTAAAAAAAAAAAAACTTACCGCTTTTAGAAAGCAGGTTCCTGTGTTCCTTCTATTCAGCATATTTTATTGTTTTCGAAAGCAAGCAACACTGTATTGCTGTCACTTTCCACGTGGGCTTGAACTACTGGTAGATTGGTGTTATAATGGAATAGGAATAAGAGCACAGCAGTTTTTTATGTATTTTTTTTCTTCTCTAAAATATCTATGAGCATCTGAAGGCATGTAGTAGCTTTCGCTTAAAGCTATATATAACTTTCAGTGTGCGCAGGGTTCCTCTTCAGCGGGGGGGGGGGGGGAGATTCAACATGTAAGGGGCTGATTGGTGACACCGCCCCTCTTGAGCCCACGTGCGCATGCCTATGTATTTAACATGTATTTGAAAACACTGTTGCAAAATAAAACCATAAAACTTAGGTGATTGCTCCAAAACGTAGATGTTGGATGCGCTTGCAAAACCGATATCGCACGCAAATGGACTACTTGGTAAAGTAACACATGTGGAGGAGCTCCGTTCACGTTGTGGCTATGCTGCCACAGAAAGTACTTGCGAGGCATAGCGAACGACCACCTGGGGTCGTTTGGTCATGTTAAAAGCCAATCGATCCCTGAAAATAGTTGGATGCGTTTTTTAGACGTAAAACTGAAGCTTGCAGGTGACCACTTGTGTTGTAAACGTGAACCACTAGCGTATAAGCGCCTTCTATAATTTGGGTCAGCCCCCAGCAATCTGGTTAATAAGGCTTCAGTGCAGACTTGTCTTTGAAATGCACTCGCTACATAGTGCATTCACGCATTTTACGGCAAACTAGTTTAGAGCAATAAAATATACATTGCATCAATCGTCATGTTCACTAACAGCAGTGAATAGCAACGTCTGCGGAGTCTATCGCTAGTAATTGACATCACATTGGGCATGGTCGTGAGGCGCATAGTCTACGTACGAGGCTGAGAAAACATGTACTTGTGGGCGTACTCCTCCCTCATGGTGAAGGCCTTATGCACCTTGTCAAAGAAGGAGAGGTCCTGCATGATCAGATACTGTTCCGGTATTTTGGGATGCCGGAAAGGGATCATGTACCTGCATGAGTTGTGAGGATGTTGAGTAAAAATGTTGAATTTTTTTCTGTGTAGCATCAGTTGATGTCAATAACAATTCCACATAAAATCATGACAGTTCTTTCTAGACAAAAGTTAAGAGAATACCAAAACAGTTCAGTTACATGGGCACCAAACATGAAATGATGTGTAGGCAAGACGTAAGGTTGATGCTTTGCACTGGTACACGCAGACACACAGATTTGTCCCAACAAAGATACGTAGACATATTTGCACATTACATGGTAAAAAAAAGCTGAAATGAAACGTGAATCAACGAGACATCCGGCAACCTAAACCAGCTGGATCAAAAAACAAGATTCACGCGTCTGTGACGGACAGTGGTGCCGAATCTAGAGATTTTTGCTTGGATCTAGGAGTTTTCCACCTTTCGCAGAGATTTGGCTTTTTGTTGAATCTAGGAATTTCCGGAAGGCTCTGTAAATTTCACCTTACGTGTTCTGATAAACGCATACCATAGTAATCATATTTTTTAAACGAAAAAGACTAAAAAACGACTATTTGAGCTACAACACTAAGACAGTCCTGGTGTTCCGCTTAGTACTTCTGCAATGCGAGAAGATTATATGCTAAATACTGAAATAAACAAAACTCTGTTTTCGTAAGATTAAACATGCACGCGTGTATCATGAGCGCGTGAGTGTTTGCAGCTTTGTTATTCCAAATAGACTTTGCCTTGTAGAGAACATAAGCACGTGTGAAAGCGCACTGCGTGCCTTCGCCGAGCAATGTATCCATGTGAAATGACTTAAACAGGAGGCTTGGAGATGAACAAAGAGAAATTAAAATTAGATATGGTGGTAAATGTACTTTATTGCCGAAACAGCGTGATGGAAAGAGACAAGAAGTTCGGATGCTTTCAGTCTTTCCATCGTGCCCTTTCTATGACAGTGCCAACGTGACAAAGAATTACACTATTTTTCTATAGGGTGCCGTGGTGTGATGCGGAGCAAGTCGGTTAAGTGGCGTGAGTACTCGGTTTTTATTGCGATAGCAATTATATTGACCCTCACGGCTGCATTTGGCCGCCGGCGTCGGCGTCAATGTCATGCACCGTATATGTATACGCATCTTACTTTATGAAAACGCACGAAAGAAAAAAAAATCTCGAAGAAAACACTCTAACGCGCGGAGTCGAATGTATGACCTGTGCGTCTTGAAACTGAGGCGTGGACTACTGAGAAAAGAGAGAGAGAGAGAAACGTCTTTATTCACAGAAGCAAGGAGAAGGAGGGCGTCGCAGGAACCCCCAGTCCGGGGTCCCTAGGAGGACTCCAGCGACGAGCCGGGGCCGCTGCATCAGAGCTCGGAGGATCTCAGGACGTCCATCGCGGAGAGCATCATCCCACAGCTCCACGTTACGTAAAGGGCGTAGGAAAGTAGGTAAGGAAGGAATGATGTTCGCAGTGCACTCGATCAAGACATTTAGGGTCGTGGGTTACCCACCGAGCCACTCCAAGGAACGTTCTTTGCTGTTCAAACAGCAAGCTATTTTTATCCACCGTTTACCGCTCTTGTGGTTTCGGCATTTCCAGAAATATGGCGCAATGAGCGCATGTCGCCACATCGTGCAGTGGCGCCCACTTTATTCACCTACGTGTCTTTGCCCGGCTTAGAGAAGGGAAGCAAGGCTGCCTTGCGCGCCCTTATCTCACGGGGGCGAAGAGGGGAAGATCGTACGTCTTGATGGCCTCGGGCTTTACGTGGAACGATTCTGCTGTAGTTACCGGCTGCAAAAAAATCACTGCAATTATTGCATCTCGGTTCGCGAAAAGCGCGTGCTTTTCAGACTCAGCGAAGTAACAAATTACTCGCTCATTCGGTTGCATCTGTACCTGTGAGTACGTTTCGTGCGTAACTTGTGCGCCGGAAGCGTGGGGCACGTTTCTATCTGCTTTCCATTCTGCGCGTGACCTTCCAAATTGTTTCTATCGCGTTCATTGCTTCGACCTTGTGGCAAAGCTATGACTTTTTTTTTTTCAATCAATAAACTCGGTAGCAGACGCTGCCTGCGTTGGCTTTGTGAAATGCCGCAGGGTGGATGCCTGGAAGAGAGGGGGAAGCGAGTGGAGGTTAGTAGAAGCTCTCTGTGTCGGCGTTGACAGGCAGGAGAGGGAGAGCTTAGGAAAGTAGATAGATGTGTGGGGCGCCCCTGTGCCATCGGGGAGCGAGCGCAAGCAGATGGTAGGAAAAAAGTGGAGAGAGTAACGCACATGTGTTAGCGAGAGGGAACGAGGACAGTCGCATATGAGTAGTCTGAGTGTGGACTATGAACCCGTGACAAACCCCCACCACGAGATGCTCCGCACATATTATTTGGTCATTAGAGAATCTGATTTGAAGTGCACAGGAAGGGAGTAGATATCAGTGAATAAAGAAGTCCTGCAACAGTTTTTGAGCACGGTCAGAAAATGCTGCCGATCGGTAGTAGAGGCTCCCGAGAACATTTGGGCCGAATGTTATAGCGCAGCTCACGGCCTGGAATTCACAATAAATTAACAATGTCAGCTAAAAATAGCTTTTTCTTCGAAAAATGACAGAAGACGCTAAAAAATTACACGTACATTGCTCATTTATCAGCAGCGACTGGTTCATTTGAACATGCCACGTTCGGATTTTATAGATATCGCCGCGAAATGCCGTCACCTGTCCGCGCGAGCACGCGCAATGGCTCCGAAAAAGCCGCGTATTGAACGAAAAAAAAGAAAAAAAGTGCTGAAGATCACGAGGCGTGTATGACGTTTTTTGTCAGCCCCTCCCACTCCTCCCTGCATAGCTTCTAGTGATTTCGTCGGGACGGCAGAAGAGGGAATGCAATTGCAGCGCGGGACAAACATTTGTAACTGCGTTCGTACTGGACGGACTCTTAAAATTTTTGTGACGTTGAACTTCTGAGACAATACGCTTTTACAGGAAAATATTTTCATGGGTACTCAAAAAAATGTTTCAGGACCCTTTTAAAACAAGTTCCACGTATATCTGCTGGAAGTAATTCAACACTGCACATGCAGAAAACTAATAATGAACTGCAACTTTGAAAGCTGCAGGTACAAAAAAGGTACCAGAAACTTGCAGTTGACACAAATGGACAAGTCTATGTCTTCAATACCTGCGCAAACTAAACTTAAGACACAAATCTGTCTGTGTGGACACTGGTACCATCTGCAAGCACCTCATATGCAACTCCTTAGAACATGAAGAAAAAAATTGGCAGCATATCCACGGAGTGAATGATGGAGAGTGGGGCGAAGCATTCGTCCGTCCATTCGTTCTTGCTTCCGTCCGTAAATGCGTCGATCTGTGTGAGCGTCCATGCGTCCATCCGCCCGTCCGTGCATGTGTCTGTTCGTGTGTCCGCCCCTGCGTTCGTCCATGCATCCGCCCCTGCGTCCGTTCATGCGTTCAACCATGCATCTGTCTGTGTGTCCGTTCGTCCATCTATTCAACACTCCAAGTACCACCCCCTCACCGCTTTTCATAACATATTCCCCATTTAGAAGCACCGCCATTCAGCGGACATTCCAAGGACTAGGGGTGGCACGCGCACACTTTCTTACGGCTTGCGCTTCAGGCCTACTTCCCACCTTTAACCACCTCGAGTTCACGAGATATATTAGTTCACTGTATTCATGGCACTGCGGCCCAACGCTCGCCGAACCTTTCTAAACCAAAGGAGGTTAGACCCAGCGAGTATAACGTAGCAACCCTTTCTTGTCAGATAGTGCTCAATTTACATGCCAATGGCTGCTAATGGGGATCGCAGCGTGGTCGTTATTCAAAAGCCGAACGCTTCTGTCTCTTATTCCCCATTAGCCGCCATTGGCATGTTCATTGAGCACTATTCTTTATTGTTAATAAAGCACTGAAGAAATCTCCCACCGGCATCACCTTGGAAGTCAAAATGTTATACTTGTTACATACTACAACGGCTACGAGAGACGAACGGGTGTCACTCTAAGGAGTTTCGCCCCTAAAAAACCGACTGCTCATGCTGCACAACCACGATGCTCCGCAACATGATCCGCTCTTTAGAGATAGTACAAATATATATATATATATATATATATATATATATATATATATATATATATATATATTGTAATAAGCGAGACAGACACAACACCCGTCCATCGGGCAAGCTGTTCTATTCTGCATTTTTTAGATGCGGAAGCATCTTATACTCGCGCCTTGTAGTGCGCCGTCCGCACCGCTTCTCGAACATTCGACAGCTGACGCGCGCGCATGCGCCGTCGCGCCGTCGCCCACTCTTCCACCATCTGTGCATCCCTTCCTCCTCTACACACCGCGCGCGCTTCACTCCTCCCCCATCTGTGCACCCTTCCTCCTCTACACACCGCGTTCGACATCTACAATTCTCCTGATTCTCCAGTGGACGCGCATGTGGCGTCGCGCTTCGAGAACATTCGACAGCTGACAGTGCATGCGCCGTCGCGCTGTATATATACTCAAGGTCGGCGCTCGCTCGCTCAGTTGCCGCTCGTCGGTTGGTTTGTACGGCGCGTCGACGTCCAAGGTCGCGGTGAAATGAATTCCAACGAATCCACAAACACAATGATCGACGTCCCTTCGACCAGCGCCGCCCTTTCGCATACGTGTGTACGTGTTCACTCATTTAACACCCCCTCCTACAACCACGTTAACCAATTTAGCCATCGACCCAAATAAGTCGCAATTTAACACCCCATTTCACAACCACGTTAACCAATTTAGCCATCGACCCAAGTAAGTCGCACTTTAACACCCCGTTAACCAATTATATGCTCCGCATCCTCCTCAGTGTTCCCCCGAGGGAAGCTGCGGGCAATTTTTTTCCCCTCGCTTTCCAGCCCATGGCCAACAGCTGCCGCGCCACTTTTCGTTACATTCGGCCACACTGCGGACCTGACAACGAAAAAAAAGAAATTACAGTCCATTGCACCTGCAGCGATACCGACTGCTTTTTTCAAGCGCGACACATGCACGGCAAAGTTGTTTCTTTTGCGTTTATCGAGAGTGAAGCTCGCATCTGAGGTGTTGACACGCCAGGTATTTTCTCCTACACGCTGAGAAATTATGAATGGCCCGTCGGACTTGGAGAGTAGCTTCTTGCCAGGCCCGCCGGTGCCCCTTTGCAACCAGACCTCGTCACCGATGTTGTAAGCAGGAGCGGGTATACGGCGTCTGTCATAGTGGCGCTTTTGATTTTGTTGTGCGTGGGTGGCTTTCTTGATCACCTTAGTTCGGATCTTCTGACAGGGCACTTTGCGATCGTTGGCACGTGGAGTTATAATGGGAGCATCCAGACTGAGGACCGCTTTCAGCTGTGGTAGTTTTCCATTAACAATTTCGTAGGGCGTTTCCCCGGTAGACGTCTGCAGTGCCGTGTTAATCGCAAAAGCGGCTGACGGAAGGTGGACGTCCCAGTCAGCCTCTCCTCTTTTCCCTGCCTTCGTATATGAAACGAGTCGTGCCTGGATGCTCTGGTTGGTTCTCTCAGTAAGGCCGTTTGCTTGAGGATGAAACGTGGATGCGAAGTGGAGCTGCACGCCTGCCGTGCAAAGGTACTTTTCAGTTCCACGCTACGAAACGTTGTAGGCCGATCAGATATTAACTTTTTTTGGTAAGTCATGTCTCCATTCAAATCGGTGCTTGAGGAAGTCGACTAGGTAAGTGGATGCAAGAGATGGTACGGCCTCCACTACCACGTATTTTGACAGGTAGTCTACTGCAACAATGACGTAACGATTTCCCGCAGTGGTGGTGGGTAGAGGTCTCATGTAATCAATGTCAATCGCGTGGAAAATTGTTTCGGGTATCTGGATTGGTGTTAGTTTTCCAGGTTGGCACCCAGGCAGTCGCTTAAACTGCTGGCAAATTTGGCAACTGGAGACATGAGAACGGACGCTACTTTGCATCTTCGGCCACCAAAAACGTTCTTGTAGTTTCCGGAGTGTGGCTCGTTGGCCGGTGTGTCCGCCTTCTGGGGAGTCGTGAATGGCTCGTAATATTTCTGACCTGTGGGATTTCGGGATTACCAGGAAGTAACGTTCTTCGGATCAGTCCGCTCGCCAGTGACACCGGTACAATGCGGCATTGCGCATCACAAAAGTACTGTGATTTCCCTTGTCAGTAATAGATGCAATAATGGATGCCAAATCTTTATCCTCCTGTTGGGCTCGGGATATATTCATCTGGGCGAAAAAATTGTGGGTTTGCCTGGTTTGTTGCACGCAGTCAAGGGGGTTCCGTGAGAGTGCATCGGCGACTTTGTTTAGCCCCCCAGCGCGGTGGCGCACGTCAAAATCATATTCTTGCAGCGTGATTATCCACCGGGCAAATTTGTGCTTAAGTCTGCTTGGAGAACATCCATGCTATAGCAGCATTATCAGTCACAACAGTGAACTTACGCCCGAAAAGATAATGTAGAAACTTATCATCGACGCTCCATACCACTGCAAGACATTCAACCTCGTTGGAGTGATAGTGGTGCTTGGTGTCTGAAAGTTTTTGGCTGGCATAAGCGACCACGTGTTCCACGCCATCTGGATCACGGTGCACTAACACAGCTCCTAGACTGACTTGGCTGGCATCAGTGTGCACTTCGGTGGACCAGTCTTCATTGAAGTGACTTAGTATGGGACAACAAGTAAGCTTTGATTTTATAGCTCGAAAAGCATTTTCTTGTGAGACGCTTCATTCCAACCGTGCGTCTTTTTAAAAAAGACTGCTCAAGGCAGCTGCGATCGAAGCGAAGTGAGGAATAAACCTCCGCAAATACGACGCCATACCCAGAAATAACTAAACCTGCTTCAAGCAGGTTGGTGTGGGATACTGCCACACGGCAGCTATTCGGTCCGAGAGTGGCTGAATGCCGACAGGAGATATATTATGTCCCAGGTATGAAATCTTGGACACCCCAAACTGGCATTTCTCTTTGCTCAAACGAAACCCTGCTGCATAGAGTCTGTGTACTACTTCGTCCAATTTGCGAAGGTGTTCATCCTCCGTCCTGCTAACGACCAGGATGTCGTCTAAGTACACCACACAGGCTTGGTTTTTCATTGGTCCGAGCACTGAATTCATCGCACGCTGAAAAGTGCTAGGAGCCGTTCTTAGTCCAAACGGCATGTGGTTGAATTCATACAAACCGAAAGGTGTGCGAAAGACGGCTTTACATCGATCTTCCTCCGCGACGTTAATCTGCCAGTACCCTGCGCGTAAATCAAGCGACGAAAAGAACTTGCAGTGACTTACTGTATCAACAGCGTCATCAATGCGGGGTAAAGGTTAGCAGTCAGGCATTGTACACTTATTGAGCTGCCTGTAGTCCACGCAGAAGCGCAGTGATCCGTTTTTCTTGCGAACGAGGATGACTGGCGCTGCCCACGGATTTGATGACGGCCTAATAATGCCCGCGGCAAGCATTTCATCTACTTGTTCTACGATCACTGCCCATTCTCGTTCAGCGTATCGTCGTCGCAGTGGTACGCATATTGGCGGATGATCTCCCGTTGGTATGCGATGGAGCAGCAAATTAGTGCCTGGCAGTTCTGCTGTATTGCTAGTGAATACTGGCTGATGGCGAGCCAATATAGAAGATAAAGTAGGCGGAGTGGACGGCTCACCTGATGGTGGTGGCAGGGTTGTGGCGGTAGTCCCAGCTGTCGAAGACCGGAGCTCGACGTGGCCGCGATGTATGGTGAGCTCAATGTCATCAGATAGCAAGAAGTCAGCACCAAGAATCATGTCGGCAGGGAGGTCTTCAAAGACTGGAATGGCTGGAAAAACTTTAGTGCCCGCTGCCGTCCGGACTGAAATGTCGAGCATTCCGACTGGCATAGCACTTCCTCCAAGTCCGCAGAGGGGAGGTTGCGTCCACGGTCGGATAGTGTCCGGAGCATGACGTTGGTGTAGCGCCATTCGTTCCGCACCGGTATCCACCAGAGCAGATAGGTCACCAATTTCCTCAACATGAATGGACATCTGAGGAGTTGGACAAGCTTGGTAGTGGATTCGGGTCTGAAAAGGTTGACGACCCTCCTTGGCGTTGTGGCCAATGCGACCGCACTTGAAGCATCCGTGTCGTGTGGAAGCGTAAGTCAAACGGACAGTCGGTAATGTGTCAAAGCTAAACTGACGACGAGAGTTTTGCTGAAGTTCGGCTGCCTTTTGAGTGAAAACCTGGGGTGACGCTTCAGGTGACTGGCAAAATAAGATAGCAGCATAGGTAGGGTCAGCCAAGCCATGTCAGTGCTGAAGTCTGATGCCCCTCAGCCTTGACTGAGGAGCATCAAACTTCAGCAGCGAAGCCCTCCTCGTCCATATTCTCTAAACCAACAGAGGAGAATAAACAAATAGTCGCCATGGTTAGCTCCCTCGTGAGTACCATTCGTGTGTTCGTGGAGAGGGTGCAAACAGCAATAGCACGAAGCGCATTGCAGCTGCTGGATACCCTCATCTCGGTTCTAGCAAGCCTTCAGAAGTAAATTGTTCAGGAAGATTAGCAGCAGAACCATCGATTATCGATGGAAACGGCCATCGTTTGGAGATGATATTCGAAACGCCTTCATATTTCAATGAAATGTGAGGGGCCTGAGGTACTGGACATTGGACTTCCAGCAGTTCGTGTTTAAAAACCACTTCTCGATATTGGTGATCTGTGAACCAAATTCATCGAATATAAGAATATGAGGATATGAGTCTTTCGCCTCAACCACGTATGGAAGTAGCAGCAAAGTTGTTGTTTACATTCGCAAGGACCTTACTTATTTCGCCAATGCTATACTGCCACATGACGACAACCAGTACGTGTGCGTTACTCTGAAGAAGTGGTTGTCTTTTACACTTATTGGCGTATATTTCCCCCGCAAATTTACTTGAATGTAAGAGACTAACAGACATTATGGCAGCTATTCCCGGTCCTTGCATTATAACAGGTGATTTTAATGCACATCATCCGATATGAGGAAGCACGAAAACAAACTCGAAGGGGCGCTCACTGTTATCGTTTGTGTCAGGCCACAACCTGCGGGTTCTGAGTGATGGTAGCCCGACATGCCTGCGAGGAACGACGTACAGCAGCAGCGGTGGTTTACAGACATTGAAACCTATGGTAGCGACCACATTCCGACTTATGTCAGCATTGATGGCCAAGAGACTATGTCCTCGCCGGTTAATTGGTATATAGACTGGGCCCTTTATGAAGATCAAGTGGAGGACTCATGCAGAAATGATTCCTCGTGTGGCTTAGAAAAAGTAATTGCAGATGCAATGAAAAATTGTACGCGCCGTTTCACCCGCTCACAGAAGTGCACCGAGCTTGACATCAAATTAGAAAGGCTTCGGGCTTCACGAAAACGTGCTGAGAGAAGATACACGCGTACCAAGTCGATCCTTGATCTCAGAGTAGCAAGGCGTATGCAGAAAAAATACAGTGCCGAATAGACCAGCTGCAGAATCAAGGATGGAAAAGCTTTTGTGAGTCATTAGACCCACGCAAGCCACTGTCTCATGTATGGAGAACTCTACAGGGTCATCGCTCAGGCGCTATGCAACGTCATCCCTTCAAGGCTCTCTCATTTCGTCTCAACCGCCGCGAAATTGACGTTGCAGAAGATTTTTGTGCGACCATAACCGGCGGGAAAGTCGTATTCTTCGATGTGCTTTTAAGTGATATCCCCGTTCCACGAGATATTAGTATAAATGCTCGATTTTCTATAGAAGAGCTAGTAGCAGCACTAACACTGTGCAGGCATCACCAGGGCTCGAAGGGATAACGTATACGGCGCTGCGTCACTTAGGCCAAGCAGCTAGATGACAACTGCTAAATTTATTCAATTGGTCATGGGAAGATGGCGTCGTACCTCAAAAATGGAAACGGAGCTGTCTTGTGCCACTTTTAAAAGCAGGAAAATCCTCTCTGGTGCTGACATCATACCGGCCTGTAGATCTCACCAGCTTTGCTGGGAAACTTATGGAGCGCATGATTCTCACGCGCTTGAAATGGTTTCTTGAAAGGCACAACATTTACCTCGAATCGATGGTGGGATTTTGACGAGGCTGTTCATCGATTAATAACGTCATCGATTTGGTGTCAGCAGTAGAACAGCAGAAATTTAGGGAACGACTAGCACTTGCGATCTTTCTTGATGTGAAAGGTGCATATTACAACGTTTCCCATCAAGCTTTACTAGACACACTGCTGTTAATTGAACGGAAGGGCGAATGTTTCAATGGATCCGAAGCTACCTGACAAGAAGATCCTTTTTTGTATATACTGATTATGGCCCAACCTCAGACCACTACACGTGCCGTGGCGTCCTGCAAGGTGGTGTTTTAAGCCCAGTTCGTTTCAATCTTGCTTTGCTTGGCCAGGCGGAAGCTCTTCCTGAAACAGTGTTTTAATATGCGCTGATGACATCTGTGTCGGGGCATCTGCATTGACACACCTAGAAGTTAGAGCAAAGATACAGAGGGCAGCGTTGCAAGCATCTGGCTATCTTCACACGCAATGCCTAACAGTCTTAACAGAAAAATTTGCACTGGTGGCCTTCACGTGCAAGGCGATGACAAGTTATTCTATAAGAATTAATGGCCAGCCTATCTCTTACAAGCATAGCCATCGTTTTCTAGGTGTCATTGTTGACCGAGACCTCTCCTGGAGCCCTCATGCGACTAGCTTGAAAGCGAAACTGATATCTATTGTACACGTCCTGAAAGTCATCGCTGGAAAAAGATGGGGTCCGTCATTGAGTTCCATGCTACAACTTTACCAAGCACTTTTTATTGGTGTACTGCGCTACAGTTCTGCTCTGCTTTCTAAAACTTGCAAGACAAACATTCAAACACTTCAGAGCGTGCAAGAACAGGCACAACGTGTTTGTCTCGGCCTACCACGAATTACCTCAGCAGCTGGAACAATGATATTGGCTCGGGATCATCCGGTTACGACTTACGTCACAACCGACGCGCTGAGAGCACATATTCGGCACATTTCACGGATGGTACTGAGCCACTTGACATTTCTGTCAGAACAACGGCTGCAGGCGTCGTTCTCGAAGGTAGTCAGCTGCCACTGCGCTTTGTTACAACCCGGTTTTATACCCTTGGCGCGTTCACTGTCCGCCTTGTGCAGCCTACGATAATCCGACGTGCGCCTTTCCTTCCCAGGAATAAGAAATAGAAAAGTCCTCTCTGCCTTGGCCTTGAAGCAAGTGACTCTGGTCTATTTACACACTTTCTACGCTGACAGAATTCACGTATACACAGATGGATCTACCAGCCAGAGTAGCTCCACCGGCGCCACCGTCATTACATCGCGACACATGTACGTCACTTACAAACTTTGTCACGTGAGCACATCTACTGGTTCGTAAATTGTTGCCCCGCGAGGTACCATCGATTATATCAAGCAACCACCGGCTAATCGATGGGCAGTATTCTGTGACTCCAAGGCGGCTCTACAATGTCTTTCGTCGGCACTTCATCGCGAATCCTACGAACAACTGGTATGGTAGATCAGAGAAATGCTGCACCATGCAACCGAACAAGGACACAACGTTGTGTTCCAGTGGATACCAAGTCATTGCGGTATCTCCGGCAATGACCTCGCCGATGAAGCAGCCAGAAATGCACACATACAAGCAAACCGTGTGTCCGTACCTTTATCTAGGATTGACTCGGCTAGATACCTAAGTAAGCTGGCGCAGGACATGACACTCCAGAAGTGGCTGTCATCACAGTTCACACATCATCGACTATATTCTCTCGATCCATCTCAGTGAGTGCGGCTACCCTCTGGTTTTTCTAGGGAGGAAGGTACAGTGTTGTGCCGCATGCTTCTGGGTGTCGCCTTCACCAATGCCTTCTGATTTAAGATAGGGATGGCCGCCAGCACGGAGTGCAACGGCTGTGCCGTTCATGAGACTATTGAACACATCATATGTTACTGCTCGGCATACACAAACGAGAAGCTCCAACTGCGCAGTGTTTTAAATCAACTGAACAGAAGTGATTTCACTGTTGAGAAAGTATTGGGACCATGGCACTGCCCATCCAATTTCCGAAAGGCAACAAAAGCACTGTTGCATTTTCTCAAAGATACCAGCCTCTTTAATTGTTTGTGATGGTGAAACTGTTACACGTCGGCCCAGTCAGTGACCTTTTATCTCCTCCTCTAAAACTTTTCTTTACCTCTCCTGTTTCCCAGTGCAGGGTAGCCTACCAGGGCTCAGCCCTGATTAACCTCCCTGCCTTTCTTCTTGTGTTCTGTCTCTCTCTCTCTCTCTATCTATCTCATTTATTAGTTAAGAGGTAATCAACAAGAATAATGATACTAAAATATTCTTGACGTTTTTGACACAATCTAGAAAATTTTCGAGGGCCAATCTAAAGATAAAGCGTTGTTTTTGGTTGGCCTTTACCTTTTTTTAGCATTTCATAGCAGAACGAATTGCGCATAAAAAACTAGGTTCGACTCATATCTTTAACCGTGTGAGGCCACTTGTAGGTCAAAATTTCTTGACCAACTTTTTTCCTAACGCCCAATTATCGATGAAAGATAATGGCCCAAGGTCTCACCCACCCGCGAGACCCTGGGCCATTTTGTGGCCAAGACAAGATAGACATTGAGGAGTCGCTAAAGCTGTACGAGAAAGTTAGCGTCAGCTACAGGTGGGACCCAACCCTCATGTTAGCGAAGCTCCTTTTATATTCTAATGAAACTTCTTGGCACTGATATGAGACGCATGAAGCTGACCTCACAAGCTGGAATGTCACTAACCATAAAATGCGAGGCCTGTTCGGAACACCAGTCCGTCGTCAGCTGGCAGCAAAGCAAAACTTGTGGGCCGGGCTCAGAATTCAACAGAATCTCATGTCATTTATATACAAGACGCGCTGTCTCTCTACCACGCAGCTGACGACAGCATGGCCGAGGCGGAGAAGATCGGGCACATCTCAAAAGATATTGTCGACGGTGCCTTCAATTTCTTTATGTGCAAACGTTGTTCAATGGTGGATCAAATCAACAAAGAGTGTCGCCGCATTCAACAGGCTAAGGGCCGTCGAGCTGCCCAACTTTATGACAGATTGCTGAATACCGCCACCTCGGAGTCATGCGAAGACCCCCCTACGACTCATCCAGCCATCACTACTTGAAGACATCATGGACGAATTCACCGTGAGCTCGCGAGCATATCTCCAGCTCTATCTGTTCGTTCTGACTTCAGGGACAACATGCCCTTCATATCCTTTATTCAACATTATTCAAGCAGTCGTTCGGGAGAAAATCGCAAGCTTGGGCTTGCCGTCACTCTGTTTGGACCGGCATACGAAGGACTACCCAGTTCCCCCGGCTACTCACACCCGGACGCCACAATTAAGGCACTTTTGCAGCCACTTTTCCCGACTTCTTCGGTGGTCGCCTCCTAGGCACTACCACCACCAGCCGGACAGCCTTGCCTTATCTTATAGTCATACATTTTCGAGGTCAAATCTATCGCAATAATGTATATATTTTGGACAATACGTTCTAGGAATTGTTTGGGAGGTGTTTCTGTATGCAAGGGTTGGATATTCCCTCCAGGATTAAGTTCTTTTGTCAGAATCTATCGTTGCAAACCTACAATAGAGTCTCAGATACCCTTCTGATATATTTTGTCCATCCGTTACATACACTGAAGTCGTGCGAACATTCCTCCTTAGTGGATGCAGAACGTTCAGCTTTCTCACCAGGACATCCTCATTTGCCTTGGGCTCAGCAAAAGTTGTTTGTAGAAGGCCTTTGGGTGCATTCCGTTGATTATAATCATTCGGCTGACTAAATTCTCGTGAAGTGTAGCCAGGCAGAAGCCAATCATGGCCCCCCAGTCATGTCCCACTACGACAAGACGCCGCTTGTTGCTTGGATCTGCAATTAGAAGTGATTACATATGCTCACAGAAGCATAAAGTCGAAATAGCAAAAGCCCTCCCAGTAAAACAAAGAACGAAATGTAGTTCACAAAGTGTCGACTTTTAATCATAACCCTGCAGATAGAAGTAGCAAGCACAATAAAATTCAGTAGTTGTAGTAAAATTCAGTGGTGCCTAGGCTGAAGCAGTACATATGAAACAGACAAAGAGACCCGACAAAATTGCTTTAACGACAAGTGAATTTAGTGGCACTCAGGTTGAAATAGAGAGATGAGGTTTGCAATTGAGAATAGCGACAACACCATTGATAAAGTAAATGGGGAAGAACGGTTAAAAAAACGTACTTAAATATAATTTCGAGAGCAGTACTTTAGAAAGTAGTCAAACTGCAAAACTAGAATTCATCGAGCTCTGTGAAGCCAATCAAGCCTTCACCAAAACAAAATATGAAAAAGTAAGTACCTCAAGACACCAAATAGAATTTTCTCAGCAGCCAAACTGCTTAACGATTATAAACTTAGAGAAAAACGACACTATAATGTCATAGAATATGGGCAGCATTATCAAAGAGCCCGACATCACGGCAACTAAAAAAAGCTCAGCAAGGAAAGGACCGTTATGCAGGTCAGCAAACATAAGCAAGGTCACACTGTCAATAATTTTATACACATAGTCAAGTTGAATCAAGAACTGTGCTCCGAATTGTACACCTCGTGTATAAAAGACCTTGATTTGAGTGAAGGTGTAATTGAACGTGACACCTAAATTTGAAAGTAGCCACCAATGAACTTAGAAAGACTTCATAAGGCAGCGTGATTGAACGGCCGAAGAAGACAGCCTAACAACTGATTTTTTCATAGCGGAATAAAATTTCTTTCAGATACATTCCAGCCAATAAAATAACCAACAAACGAAACCAAAAAGGAGACAGAAAAACGGCTAGACTACCAACTGTGTTTTCACGTACGCTTGGCTCATGTGCTCATGTGGTCACATGGTCAATCTAAAAGCTCTCAACAAAAAGTGCAAAGTAGAATAAACAGACGCACAATCACTTAATGCAATCTTCGCCATACTGATAACTAAAGATTACCAAAAAGATTCCAGAAAAGTTTTACTTTCCTTCGTAGTGCGATGGAGGTATCACTGCAGTAGGCTTAACCATTCTTTGCAATGTGAAAGCTTCTAGTATTTCACGTGCCAATGTTTTATGGCTCCTGTCCAAACTCCTCGTTTTGTTCAGCACGGGCTTACATTTACTCTGCTTTCAATGAATGGCTAAATTAGAGCCTGTTCCTTTCTCTAACGATTTAAAATGTTCCAAGGCCCTAAAGTTCACACAGTGACCTGTTCGGTCGATGTACAACATCCTGCAAGCAAGTGGAATTCAGTACACCAAGCCAAAAACACATAGCAAAATCTGCCCATGCTTCTCTTCACACTGACGCTTTCTTTTCCCGATGTGTGCGCATGACTCACCCAGTTTCCTTGGTGCAAAAGACACCATGAACACACCATATCTAAAAGAAACTTCTTTCAAGCCATGCACAACAGGGTGCGTAAAGGGCACCACCTGTGGTCTTCTTTGTTCTGGACAAGTCATGTTTTGCAGCGAAAGCTGTTATGAGATCACAACTCGGGTCACACGCAGTTTTCCACCACCGGTGTCCTTAACCACATTGAGCGAAATTAGAAATAAAACAATATACACAGTGAAGCTCGAACCAAGGTCCGCTGGGTGCCAGCCGAGTATTCCACCAGTGAGCCCTGCCGGTACTTGGGGCTTGTTAGCAAACTTGCCTTAGACAAGCTTGATGTCGGGAAAGCAATCGCGTTAATACGACTTATAAGGCGTTTTTGAACAGCGAAAGAACAACCAGTTGTCACACACTGCGAATAGCGTAACGAGTTGGCCGACTAATGTTCCAAGCCATCAAAAAAGCTTGTTCTTGTTCCCCTACTAACTGTGGCGCATACCCACATCAACCATAATTCCTCATAGTCGTCAGCCACTGCATGAACAATTGGCACGAAATTCCTTGCAAGTGTTCAGCGTACCACGCTTCTCAGAAGAATGACGAAAAAATAGCATAGCGCAGTTGTTCTCAAATAGGATTCGCGGAACACGTAGAATCTGCGGAGCTGTTGTAGTGGCTGCAAAAAAAGTCGCAGCTTTGCTGCAAAAGCGAAGCAATGAACGTGATAGCAACAATTGGAAGGGTCACGTGCAGAGTGGAAAGCAGATCGAAACGTGCCCCGCGTTTTTCGCGCACAAATTACGCACGAAACGTACTCACAGGTACGGATGCCCGCGAATAAATGTCTCATTTGTTACTTCATTGAGTCAGAAAAGCGCGCGCTTTTCTCGAACATGAACTGCAATGATTGCAGTGACCTTTGTGCACCCGGTAAGTACAGTAGAATCCTTCCACATATAGCCCGAGGCCAGCCAAAGAGTACGATCCTCCCCTCCTCGCCACCGCGAGATAAGGGCGCACGCGAGGCAGCCTAGCTACCCTTCACTAAGCCAGGAAAAGTACGCGTAGGGGATTAGAGCGGGCGCTGTGGCGTCGTGCGCTCACTGCGCCATCTTTCTGGTAATGCCGAAAACACAGCAGCGGTAAGCGGGGGATACAATAAGCTTGCCGTTTGAACGGTGAAAAATGTTCTCCGGGGTGGCTCAGTGGTTAACACCTCGCTTTCACGATGCAGAGGTCCCACGTTCGACTCCACGCGTTAGAGTGCTTTCTTCTAGATTTTTTCTTTCTTGCGTTTATATACATATAGATAAGTATACATATATGGTGCATGAGGTCGACGCTGACGCCGGGCGCGAAATCCAGCCGAGAGTGTCCATATAATTGCTATCGCAATAAAAAAAGTGTCTGCAGTTGCCCTCCGGCCTCCCCCCTCCCGAGTTCGTCACATCAAATTGGTCCATCATCACTTCAGTAAGCCTACAAAGGGCCCCAACACATCGACGGCTGAGAACCGCTGGTATAGCGAATGACAGCCTACTACCGAAATGAACTTATCAATAATGACCTAGTTGTTACCAAGAAAGTGTTCTTGCAGTAGTTACCCAATTAGTATTTCGAAAAGGCTCTGAAAGACCGCTCTTCTAGCTTTCACAGAGACTGTGCTGGGTCTTCCGTGCTGGCCGGGAGTTATTCCTTCTTCCTTTCATTTTTTGGTGGCAAAGATTTCGGTAAAGCCGACTAAATAAATTTGGGAAAGCCAGCATTTTTTAGTCTATCAATCTGGGTGATCAAGTTCGTCTAAATCCTGTCCTCACAGGACTTTGTCAGGGCAGATTCAAGGCAAAGAGAACAGATGGCCTTCTTAAACACTTTTAGAGTGTGTCGAGTCATACGGTAACAACTCTTTCTTTGATCTTGGCAAATACGTCCAACACTTTTGTTCTTTACAACACATAATGTTTATGTCTAAAAATTGCAGACAATTGTTTACCGGCAACTCACGCGTAAAATTTAGGCCTTTCCTTAGGTTTCTAAAGCAGCACAGTGAGCTTTGGATGGTGTTGACATAGGCCACGTTGAAAAATTTTTTTACCTTCAATTGACCGAGAGTTGGAATCAAGTTTGACAAAGGCACTGTGTTGCGAATTTTTAGATACGTCGTCAACATTTTGGTAATTTCAGCAACTGAATTTAACATGACCTAAGACGACACCGCGCAAAGCGTACTGTGCTGCTTTAGAAACCTAGAGAAAGGCCTGAGTTTTACGCATGAGTTGCCAGTGAACAATAGCTAGGCGGTAATTTTTAGACATAAACATTATGTGTTGTGAAGGATACGTGTGTCGGATGCATTTGCGAAGAGCAAAGAAAGAGTTGTTATCATATGGCTCGACATTGTGTAAACTGTTGAGAGGGCCATCTGTTCTCTTTGCCTTGAATCTTCCCTGACAAAGTCCTGTGAGCACAGGCTCTAGACGAGCTTCATCGCCCAGATTGATAGACAAAAAATGAAGGCTTTCCCAGATTTCTTTTGACAGCTATTTCTGAATATTTACTGCAAGAAATGAAAGAAAAAAAGAAAAACACACAGACTGGTCCAGAGCAAAGGATACCACAGGTGGTGCTTTATACGCACGTGTTGCGAATTGCTTGAAAAAAGTTGCTTTCAGGTATAGTGTGTCCATGCTCTTTTCGGAACCAAGGACGCGGAGTGGTTTATGCGCGCGCATGGGAAAAAAAAGAAGCATCAGTGTGAACCGAAGCACGGACGACTTTTGTGGAATGTGTTGCTGGCGTGGTGTATGACATTGCATTGACTTTTGGGATGTTGTACAAAGGCCAGACCGGTCATTTTGGTGAATTTTGGGACCTGGGAACACTTTAAATTGTTAGAGGAAGGAACAGGCTCCAATTCAGTCATTCATTGCAAACCGAGTAAATGTAAGCCAGTGCTGAACAAAATCAGGATTTTGGGCAGACGCCATAAAAATTGGCACGTGAAATACTAGAAGCTTGTCACAATGTAAAGAAGTGTTAAGCATGCTGCAGTGATAGCGCCATGGCACTGCGCAGGAAATAAAAAAAAACTTTCCTTAAATGTTTTTTGCCATCTTGAGTGATTAGTATGGCGAAGATCGCATTGATTGATTGTGCGTAAGTTTATTGTACTTTGCATTTTTTGTCAGGAACTGGTAGCTTGACCTTGTGACCGCATGAGTACATGAACCGCGCGTTCGTGAATAAACAGTAGGTAGTCTAGCCGTTTTTCTGTCTCCTTTTTGGTTTCCTGCGTTCGTTATTTATTGTGTGGAAGTTTTTTTTTTGAAGCAATGCACCAAGTAGCCCAACTAACAACAATTTTTAATCAAATGAAAATTTACATCCCAGAAGCTTGCGATGCTCTGCACAACACTCGGAATGAAGTTGAAGTCTGCCATGAAGCAGCGAAACGTTGGTATTACAATAATTATGTATAAAAGGGACATGAAAAATTTCTGGAGATCTACAAACCCATCAGCTAAGTTTAGGCATTGTGCGAAATATACAGGAATTTACAATGAATTACGACTTGATAATAAAACATTAAAGTTTATACCAAATCACGATGTGACTATGAGACATGGCATCTTGGAAGGCTCCAGCAATCTCCACCATCTTCGTTTCTTGAACGAGCGTCTAAATCTCAGTACAAGGCACATATACTTTTGCCCACCCTCGACAGTCTACGGCCAAGGCTAGTGTTGAACCTGATACTATACAGGGTACGGAAAACTTTTATTATCTTTTTAAATTTATATGCTCTAATGTTTCAGTTGAAAGATGATGGCAGGGTGGGAAAATGTTTGAGAATAAGTAGAGGCAAAAGTAGCATAATGAATATACAGTACTAAGGTTCAAAAGCGTTTGTTTCAATTACTATACAGAGTAACATAATGCGTAATAATCTAATAGAATAACACACGTTCCCGACAAACACAAAATTTGGAATAAAGGAAATGAATTACCTAGGCAACCAAGGCAACAACTGGGGTTTAAAAAATGGTACGCTTTCATGAAAACATTTCTAGGATTAATCAAATAATCGAGGAATACATCAATCGCACTAAAAAACATTATTTGTCTTTCATAGATAAATACAATTTATATCAAGCAGTACACATATCAGAGATTCCAGTGGCGTAACGTAGATGAGTACTACTTTATGTGTATCTACATAGTACGACCCATTCACAGAACGATTTCAGTCCTATTTTGCTTCCACACCAGACAAGTAAAAAAAAAACGCAGGCCTGTGCGGATGCGCAGCACAGTGAAAGCGAAAGCTAGAAGAGCAACCTTTCACAGCATTTTGAAAACATTCATTGGGTAACTATTGCAAGCACACTTACTTGATACTCACTGGGGCATCAATAATAAACTTTTGGGTAGTAGGCCGGCACTCGCCATGCTGTTTTTCGCCATTCTATTGAGAACCATAGTATCCGGTAAGCAATTGCAAGGAATGTCATGCCAATCGTTTATGCAGTGGCTGACGACGATAAGGAATTATGGCTGAAGTGAGTATTTGCCACAGTTATAGGGGAACAAGAACAAGCTTTTGTAATGGGTGAGGACATTGAACAGCCCACTCGTTAGGCTATTCGCATTGTGCGACGACTGGTTGTTCTTCCGCTGTTTTAACGCGCTTTATAAGTCTTATGAACGCGATTGCTTTCACGACATCAAGCCTCCCCAAGGAAAGTTTGCCAATATTTCACAAGTACCAGCGTAGCTTAGTGGTAGAATACTGGGCTGGCAACCGGCGGACCCATGTACTGCTGGTTTGCAAACAAGTCACAAGTACCACCGTAGCTCAGAGGTAGAATACTGGGCTGGCACCCAGCACATCAGGGTTTCGAGCTCCCGCTGTCTTTGGTGCTAGGTTTTTGTATTTATTTCGGGTGATGTGGTTATGGACACTGGTGGTGGCAGCGGCAGCGGTGGAGGACGACGGCACGTGAGCTGATGAAGAGGATGAAAGGAGGAAGGACAGGGAGGTTAGCCGGTTGACGCGCGTCATGATCTCACAACAGCTTGTGCTGTAATAAAATTCTGTTGGAAAAGTGGCATCAATACAGCCGCACACTCAATTTATTATTTCTTGATTGTGTTGAAGAGGTACCCAAACAACTAGACTGGAGATAGATAGGAATAAAAATGACGGTGGATATCTGAGCAAGTTGTGTCTTGCAGATATTATACACTTCATTAAAGTTGGCGCTGAATTGTAGGAAATTAATGAATTAAGCCAAAAAAAGCTTCCAAGTAGGATCGAATATGAATATGCAACAG
Organism: Rhipicephalus annulatus; assembly: GCA_013436015.1. Taxonomy (NCBI): domain Eukaryota; kingdom Metazoa; phylum Arthropoda; class Arachnida; order Ixodida; family Ixodidae; genus Rhipicephalus; species Rhipicephalus annulatus. The sequence continues at coordinate 194,746 of WOVY01012676.1, forward strand.
AGAAAGATGATTTTTGGCCGTCTGATGGTCAAGCTATAATTACCTGTTTATTGACACGTCTGTATGCTTTTATTGTATTTTGTTATTTCTATCACACAGAGCAGAATTATGGCTAATAACGTAGAAACTCTAAGAATTGCAATTTACTATCCAGAGTGCAACGGAGTGACGTATTCCTGTACGTCTAAGGAAGGGAAAAGTAACATAGGATGTCCGAGAACAGGCGTGTAGAAGATATGTAGAGAAAATAGAATTGGACAGGTCACATAATGACCAGCGCATATTGCTATCGGTGATATAGAGCGTCGAAATCGATATAGCGTGGCGAGAAGCGCAATGGATGACGGCATATGGTTAGATAAAATAGTGACATTAGGTCACCGCCAATGAAATGTCGGTGATGAGACGGAGATCACCGTGACCTTCGTTTGTAAGTGTAACCCATGTCAGATCCGACTGCCTGACACATACCTAGCCACGCCAGTGTGCTCCAAAAATACCGACCTGTGTACTAATGTCTGATCTGATCGGTAACTTCAGCTCAACACGCAATCGAGTGCCCTTGCGCTTAGTCTTCACATTTACAAGTTCTTACCTTTGTATTAATATTTTAAGACTCTGTAGTAGTAACCAGAAGCATTATTCATTGTTCTCCTTAATTGTTGCTGAATAATACATGACTTTGGATGGATTTTACTAGCTTAATGAGAACCAGTGTGTAAACTACCCCTTTTGATTCCTAATACAAATTGTCGTGTTGGCTTCCCATTAGGTATTTGATTTGTTTCTATATATTTAGTTGCGTGGTCTATTATAATACAACCTTCTTGATAAACCTTCTGTAATCTCTATTCAAATTGTTGGCACCAGCAAAATGCAATGGTTATATATATATCAAGTTGGAAGTTTATTTATAGGTCCCTTATACAATAAAAAGTGCTTATATCTGTAATATGCAATTCATTACTGCGTTTGTATCCCTTAAAGACATTGGATGCGTTTGCTGGATGTGTCACTTGTAAATCACTGATTTGTCGCACGTCTTCTTAGTAACACAAATGATTGGTGGTCTCTGAATTGTGTAGTGAGGAGGTAGCGTTTTAAAGCTCTTTTATTCTATGCATGTGTTTATTACGTTGTACAGGCGTACATAAGCTTCCAGAGTGCGTAATTTTCTCTAGAACGAAATATATAGATCAATGGGCTACCTCCGATACCGAAAGCGCTAATTTATTCATACAAATGCTGTTTTCAGCCGATATTGTGCAGTATGGCACGACTGAAACAACATGGTTCAGCCAGATGAAAAAAAAAACACTCAAGGGCTCTGTCCGCGTGCTCGAGCTCGCTAAATCAGAGCGCGGTCTTTGTTGCCCACTTTCTCTCGGCGGCTGCAAATGTTCCAATATCCGCACAATAATTAGAACATATGGGAAGAGCAATGAATGGAAGTCTTAAACAAGAACTGCTGACTCAATTCAAACTCCAACTTACATTACTTACTTATCGTCTTAATCAGCTCTGTGACATCTTTTACCAAAGTCACCATCATATAATGAGCTGAGTCTGCAGGTTTTGTTGTAAACCCATATCCCCGCAAGTCGGGAGCTACCACGCTGTCACAAAATAAAGAAAAACAACGAAACATAAGTGTAAGTAAAACAAACAGTACAACAACATCAGTTACCTACGCAGCGTTTCTTATCGTAAACATAACTAACTCTCCCACGGGAACCCTAACTTTCTACTATAACTGGGCTGAGACACTCAGAAAAGTATTTTGGATCACTGATATCGAAATACATGTTTTTTTCAACTGAGGTACATAATCACAGCTTTACAGCGTACATAATCACAGCGATACGTTTGCAAGAAGCCGTAACATTATTCGCGCAGTACAGATACAAGGATGTAGGTACCGGAATACTTCCTCGTTTAGGGAATGGTGACGACTAACGAGAGAGAGAGAGAGAAAGAGAGGTTTATTTACAGAAAGGCCGAGAGGTTGGTTTGAGCGATAGCTTGCTCTAGCCTGCTACTCTACACTAGGGGAGGGAAAATTGGAGAAGAAAGACTAATGAATGATGAAGGTGCGATAGAGAGGTGAGTATACAGAGATATATTTGCCACATGAAAAAAAAACACCATCCAAACACTGCGTACAAGTGGTTTAAGTGAAATCTCAAACGTGTGGCCCCGGTGTTTCGCAGTGGGTTCAACCTGGCATGACACCAAAGCCTTTTACAATTACTGGTTACATGTGCGTGCTTCTTAATCAGGTAGGAAACGGGTTCACCTTGGGTTTACCACGGTGTTTATTTCAGATGCAGGATATTGTGTCTCGCATAATCACGGTCAAGGATGAGTGTACTGAGCGGTTAGATGCGTGTCGCACTGCGTTAATCACGGAAATTGTTCTCAAAGCAGAGGCGTTACTGCCGACGCCGATGTGCCGTTGGAGGAACTACTACCGCCGAAAGCGGCTACTCGCCCCATCGAACGCGCTCCCGCAATCATCGCAATGACGCTACAACGCGGCGTTGTTGCAAGCATTTCACATAGCGAGCTAACTTAGCGGTGTGCTTTACAGGATACACCCACCACCGACACTTGAATCCCCGTTTGGGATATAATGGGGATTGGAAGGCTGCCGGGTACATTGACATCCGTATACATTGACACCATTTTAACGTGGTGGAACGTAGTGAATGTAAAGACACCAAGGAAAGGACAGCGACTTCGAGATGAGTTGCAAGGTCCAATAACATCACCCTCTTGTCCTCAGCTCGAATACCTGAGCACTGTAGTTCACTGGCTTGACCACTGGGCAAGCCTGTAGAATATTAATGGCTGCCTTACGCGTGAAACACATTGTGCTTTGACCCATACTACTTACGCCTCGCACGAACTGGCCATATATTGTTTGAAAGAAATTCATTTCACTTATGATCTCCTGGGAAAGTTTCAAACCGACAGTTTGGAGGATCGGTTCCGTAAATACCGGCAGTTGTCTGGGGCCAACTACCATGTGTCTATCTGGAAAATATACGAGTCACAGACAAAATTGCATTTGCAAAAGGTTCTAGATTTACCTGTGTTGGACCAGCTGGACATGCTTCCAGGAGCAAGTGTTTGGAAGGTAGACGTGCAGTCATTGCAGCGCCAATTTGATTCTCCATGTCAGATTATGACATCGAGGCAAAACTGCGAGGCTACCAGCGGTAGCCTATGTTGCTGGCTACCGCACGCACGCTGCTTTGAAGAAGCTGACATGCACGTCGTGTCGGGGAAACCTTGTTCGTCATGATGTAGACTTAGATAGCGCAGAAAATGCACTTATTGCAAACATGTCTAGAGGTGGGCTGAAGTTCACACGAGCCACTGTTGTGAATACTGTGCTTTTCATAGAAATCGTCTTGGATAAGCTCAGGGCTCCAGAAACCTTTACACAGTTTTTCTGGCATACTAGCCAAAAGGATGCGCTTGTGGGCATTGAACTTTCAGGCCTCGAAGAGATGGAAGACATAAATACGTGTGATTTTGGTCACACACAAGAGGAGGTGATGCAGCTTCTCGTGAGTGCTGCAGCGAACACACTGTTAAACAATTTGTGCCGCAGAGAAAATGATAAGCTGTCCCATGGAAAGAATGAAAGAAAACTGAAAACGTGGAAGGCTCGAAGAATGCCACTCTTTTGTGATCTAGTATTTGTGTATATAGTTTGTTTTGTTTGAGGCGTATGTTTACTTTTGTACTCCGTTTTACTTGTATGACTTTGTTTTTAAAATCATGAATAAAGCATTTTGTTTGTGCGGGTGTCTTCAATAAATGAACCATTCAAAATTTTGAACATGAACTGACTAACAAATGTACGTTGCTTTCAATTCAATGAGCCTCAAATTGTTTTGTGTGCATGAAATTAATTCTGGTCCTTCAAAACTATATTTTGCTATTTAGCTCCCACAAGGAGGTGCTGTGATGATGAACACTGCCCATCAGTTATGCAGAAATGATCTAATAGCATACAGGGCAAGGGCCGTCAAGGACCTTTTGAGGACACACACAATGGATGGAAGTGGACAACGAGTCTGAAAAACGTCACTTTTTTATGATGGCCTTCATAGTAGGAATCAGCTGGCGCCATTTTTTTGTGGCAGTTACACATTTTATGCAGTGAAAAGAAATGAAATATTGACTACTCAGGATTGGTACTAGTTCTTGAAAAGTGGTAGTTTTTCGAAGCCACAAATTTTTCGGGTCGTACTCTTTCGATTATGATTACAAGGTTTCTTTCTCTTTTGTTTTATCCTTCAATTCCTCTGATGCTCTGTCGCAAAATTGCGCCATAAAAAATAAGAATAAAAGGCTCGTTTACAATGTGTTACGTTTAATATAACACATGCATGCCACTGGCTTCAAAACGTTACTTGTGCGCGTCCACGCGCAAAGCAGCATGCCGCGCGCCCGTCGTACGACGAACGCGTGGTGAAGCCGACTTGTAGGCCTATCGCACTAGCGTGACGTCACGCCGCCGTGCGGGGGCCTTGAATTTTCTAGGTGGCTTTGCTGTGACGGGATGGACGACGTCACTCGCAATGCAGCCGATGGCGCGCACGCTTGGATATGACGCTGCGAATTACGTAACTTATGACTTATAACGCAGCCAATAGAGACCGCTCGTGACAGCATTGCCAGACGGGTCTTCTTTTCTCCTAGCCATACATCACCATATACATATTTCGCTGTAATTTAGTGAATAACGTTGTTCCACATTCACAATTGCAAGGGTAAGATTTCGCTCGAATAACCAACAAACACCATTTCATTAGGAAGAGATATTCATCTGTTTTAAACACGAGGTTTGGTTTGATGAAGATGTTGTTGAGTTACCTGCGATAAAGGATAGCATTTTTTCGAATAGGCATTCTTTCTGATAGCGTCAGTTCAGCCTCAACACATGACTTATGCGAATTTGGTGTGACGGGACGCTTCCGAAAAGACTAGGTGTGCTGCACCAGTCTTGTGGGCAGCCACAATTGTCCCAGAGTTTGACAATACCACCTGTATGATCTTAACGTGAGCGGCGTCGCCCACTTAGCAATATGGGCATACTGCGCGTGTTGGGTCGCACACTCATGTGCGTGTATGTTCATGAGTACGAGTTTTTTTTCGTAATATTCTTCCTTCTCTCTTTCGTTTTCAACATGTTACTCCGCAGCCCGAGTGCAGGGTAGCTTATCAGGTTTTACCTTTTGGTAAGCCTCTCTCCCTTTCTGTTCTTTTTATCGTACCTCTCCGCGAGTATTTGAAACCTTTCATCAATATGTCCCTACCAGTATTGGCGCCTCGGCTTAGCTTGGCGCAAAAAGTATTCCTTTCTATTCGAAGATAGGTCACTTCATTTTTGACAAAAATGCCAACGCGTCCTGCCGAGTAAATGTATATAATCAATACAGGCTTAATATATTTCACTACACAGAAAAAAAAGCATCAATAAAACATATCTGATAAATTTTTAAAAAATATCTCCAAGCATATTTCTAAGGCACCATCACAATACTCTTAACTCGCGATACTGCTCTGCCTTGCTTCGTATATAATCAATACAGGCTTAATATATTTCACTACTCAGAAAAAAAGCATCAATAAAACATATCTGATAAATTTTTAAAAAATATCTCCAAGCATATTTCTAAGGCACCATCACAATACTCTTAACTCGCGATACTGCTCTGCCTTGCTTCGTATCCCACTCGACATCGTGCTACTTCTCTCTGCAACGCCATGCTCTTTGTGTTTTCTGTTGCATTCACAAAACCACTCGAATATTTTCGGTTACAGCTATCATTTACCACTTCTTTAGGTGGCTGCTGGTACTTGGCTCCATTCGTGTTTTTCTTATTCTTCCTAGAAGTTATCTAGGTAACCTACCCGCCGAGGGCCTTTTTAATATCGCTGATAGGATAAAGATTGGTTAAAGTCATATTTTGTTGCACGTTTAAATCTACTTCGTCTCGATGAGATGTGGGTGGATAATTTAATTTACTTTTCGTGCTCAGTGCCACATTTATAATGGTATACCACATGAAAAACACCCAGTCTAAGGTTTTTCCGCCGATCTTGAAAAACTTCTATGAATACATACGATTGCTTTCCGTTATGCTTATTGTTTTGCAACTGTTGAGTACAAAGAGAACTACATCATTTTGCACCATTTCAAGCTTCTCCGTGAGATCAACTATGTGCGAATCCCAACAAACACAACCATAATAAAATATGCGAACGTACGTTAAATACAGTTGCTCTATCAATTTCTGTGCTAAAAGACAGAAATTACGGCAAAAAACCCGGTGCATTTATTGCTTCATTCCTAATGTGCCGAATGTGTCTATTGCACGGTTACAAGACGTTACAAAAATACCTGATAAGTATATTCTTCAGCTTTCTTTAAGGTCACATTATTCAGCGTATATGTGCAAGACTGAAATACGCGTTTCCTTAAACAGGTGAATTCTGAAGATTTGACGGCATTTCTCATTTGTCACACCATGTTCCTATATCAGCCTGCAGTAATCAGCCTGCAGTAGAGTAACCTCACACTCTTTATGTCTAACTCTATAAATCACCTAGTCATCTGCACGCATTCTAAATTGAAATTTGATGTCATTTACAATATCGGTAATAAAAAGCAGAAATAAAAGGGTACACAGAACTGATCCCTGCGGAACATCTGAAGTTACTGGAGCATATACAGAAGTGAAACCATTAAGCACGAAAGACTGCCGCCTTGCCCGAAGATACTCGGCAACCCATGCGACAACGCTATCATCTAACTTGTATGATTGTAATTTTGAGATGAGAAGATCGTTTGCAACTACATCGAATGCTTTTCTGAAATCGAAGAGCATGCAGTTTATCATATGCTTGTTATCTATCGCTGAAGCCAGATTGTGTAAAAATTCAACTAGTTGGGTGTAGAATAAAAACCTTGTCAAAAATATGCTTAGAAGGTTGTTTTTCACTAAATGTGACGTGATAGATGTATAAATTACGTGCTAACTCAGTTCAGATGTTATACTTCTCAAGAACACTGGCCTGTAATTCTCAACAACATTTCTCGGTCCATTTTTGTGAATTGGTGCAACACATGCCAGCTTCAAATCGTGGGGTAATAAAGCCTAAGATAAACATTTTTTAAATAAACGAGAAAAGTTGAAACACAATATCCCAGAACAATTTTTAAGAATGGCTACCGGAACACCATTCAGACCGCAGGCAGTGGACGGCTTTATTTTGTGTAATAACTTACGCAAACCATCTACACCAAATACAACCTCAGGCATTGGGTTAATGTCAGTCTGACAGGTCACGTTGAGCGATTAGAGAAAGTTTCAGCCAAAAGAGAGATGAGAAAAAATTACTAAATATTATCACATTATCTTTATCATCGTCAGCTATGGTTTTGAAGTTCTTTAAGGTAGAAATTGAAGTATTATCTTTACTGTAAGCCGTAACAAATTTTCAGAAACAATAAAAATACCAATGGGACCCAACAGGCCTCAATAGTCTCTCCTATGCCATTCAATTTATTCTTGATTGACCTTGCCAAAATGCATCAATCAGTCAGTAACGTAATTATTCACAATATGCGGATCACATCACGATCTGGTGCTTTAGAAATGGTGACGGGCAGATTGAGACCGCCTTGCAGGAAGCTATTGCGGTTGTCGAGGACTGCTTGGCAGTCACCCATGTTCTATGTTCTCCTGAAAAGCCAGAACTCTTGCTATACCAGCCTACCGTAATGGAAGGCGTCTCAAAAGCTTTCCTAAAACAAGAGAAAATGAAGAGATTCTATTGCTCACCAGGAATGGGGGCACCATCCCTATTGTCGAATGCATGCGAGTCCTTGGAATGATGATTGAACCCAAGAGGATGAATGGCAAAAATATGTAAACAAGCTTACTCACAAGGTCCCCAACGCCGTCAAACTACTCAAGGCAACAAAGAGACGAGGTGAATTGAAGAAGCACATCCTCATCACGCTCATGCGCTCCTTTTTTATTTGTCGCATCACATGCGCAGCATCAATGCCTCACAGGTATAAATGCGAAAAGAATGAGATTGAGAGTAGTATCTCTTGATCCCTTTCCCCTGTGCAGGGTAGCGAAGCAGATGTCCGTCTGGTTAACCTCCCTATCTTTCCTTGCATCTCTCTCTCTCTCTTGACGCCATCATCCGTAAGGTGAAAAAAGTCACCCTCGCCTTACCAGAATCCATCAGGACTGATAGCATACTCCAACTGGGATTTATTTAATTGTCACAGGGTGAGAGTGGGCAGAGGATATAAATATATTTACAGATGTAACACGTAGTACACAGTGTCCCTGAACCAATATGGTGGAGTGGCAACAACAACACGAGCTTTTGTTCAATCGTCATCTTCGTTGCCTTTATGGTGCGTTCGTTGATGTTAATAATGACTTGTACCTTATAGCCACCGGCGGTAAAAGTGCCGTCTCGGCGCTTAAGAAAGCGTGAGATCCTGGGCAGAAAAGTACGGCTTAAGGCGGGAAACGTGTAAAATATCAGCGGACGGCAGAGACGGCGAGGATGGAGTGTCCAACGGAGCGATCTCATAGTGAACCTCAGTCAGTTGGCGCAAGACTTTGTATGACCCGTTGTAGCGAGCGAGGAACTTCGAGAACAGGCCAACGTGATTGGAGAAAGTCCAGAGCTAGGCCAACAATCCTGGAAGTAAGATACAGCTCTGTGGCGGCTGTCGTAGCGATCTTTTCGAGATAGTAGCGAGGCAGAAAGGCGATCCCGGGCAATCTGGCGGGCCATTCAAGACCGAGTAGTTGCATCGCGAGCGTACTCGGTAGGAGTATCAGAATGTGACGGCCGATGAGTGCCAAAAGGCAAAGTGGGGTGATATCTGTACAAGAGATAGATGGCAGAAAAGCCACCGGTGTCGTGTCGTGACGAGTTTTAGGCAAACATCACGTAAGGAAAAGCGGCATGCCAATCACGATGATCTGCGGAGACATACATGGATAGCATTGTCGTCAGTGTACGGTTAAGGCGCTCAGTGAGTCCATTGTTTGCGGGTGGTAGAGAGTGATGAGTTTACGACGTGTGGAACATGAGCGAAGAATGTCATCCACGACCTTGGAGAGAAATGAACGACCAAGGTCAGTCAGCAGTTGGCGTGGCGCCCTATGGTAGAGAATAACGTCATGACGGATAAAGTCCGCTACATCAGTAGCACAGCTTGTTGGTAGCGCTCACGTGAAGGCAAAGCGTGCCGTGTAGTCTGTTGCCACTACTACCCACTTATTCCCACTCAGATACGTTAGAAATGGTCCAATGAGATCGAAGCCGACGTGGTAGAATGGGTCTGTTGTAATGTCGTTAAGCTGAACTGGGCCAGGTGGTGCCAATGAAGAATGCTTGAGGCGGTGGCAAGACTCACAAGATGCAACGTATCGGCGCACAGAGTGGTGAAGGCCAGGCCAGAAGAATCTACGCCGTACGCGGTGATACGTGCGAGCTGCTGCGAGATGTCCAGCAGTTGGGCATCATGAAGGTGTTCGAGTACATTGGAATGGAGCGTTGCGGGAACTACCAAAAGAAGTTCTGGGCCTTCGGTGCTTGTGTTGCGCCGATAGAGAATTCCCTCATGAAGCGTGAACAGGTGAAGGGAAAGATCCGAGATGTCAGAAGCTAGACGGCGTACGATAGACCGCAAATTAACATCGCTTACTTGTTCTCTACGTATATCCGTGAAATCAGAAATGGCGAAGACACAGGTATCATAGTCGTGCACTGACTGGTCAAGGAGATAAGCGGGATGGCGAGATAGACAGCCGGCATCCTAATGCATTCAGGTAGACCTGTAGGTCCCATCAAAGCTATATTCCTGTAGCTTTAAAGCCCAACGACCCAGACGTCCAGGAGAATTTTTGATGGAGGACAACCAGCACAGGGCGTGGTGATCCATGAAGACCGAAAATTGGCGGCCGAACAAGTGGGGTCGGAATTTCCCAACTGCCCATACAAGAGCAAGGCAATCATGCTCAGTGCTAAAAAACTTGCACTCGAATGGGGAGAGGAGGCGACTTGCGTAGGCGACTATCCCATTGTGATCATGTTGCCGCTGCGCGAGGACAGCGCCTTTGCTGTATCCGCTGGCGTCGGTGTGAACTTCAGTGGGCGCTAAAGGATTGAAATGACCCAAGATGGGCGGGAAAGTGAGCAACGCAGTGAGTCGGCGAAACGAATTGGCTTGCTGGGGTCCCTAAAAAAAACGGCGTGTCTTTTTTCAGTAGCTGTGTCAAAGGACGGGCAATGTCGGCAAAGATGTGGACAAAACGGCAGAAATAGAAAAAGAGGCGGACAAAGTGCCGTACATCTTTCTTGGAAGGTGATGTGGGGAAATTTTGAAGACGCGAATTTTATCGGGATGTGGTTGCACATTTTCAGCGCTGACAGGGTGGCCTAGCACAGTGACTGTTTGGCAGTCGAAACGGCATTTAGAGGAGTTTAGCCATAGGCCCGCCCTTCTGAAAACTTACAAAACAGCTGACAGATGGCTAAGGTGACTTTAGAATGACGGCGAGAATACAATGACGTCATCCAGGTAAGAAAGGCACGTTGACCATGTTTAACCCGTTAGCGGGAAGTCCATCATTCTCTCAAATGTAACGGGAGCATTGCATAAGCCGAAGAGCATTACCTTAAACTGGAAAAGTTCATCCGGTGTACCAAATGCAGTCTTTTTACGGTGTTATTCGTCGATGGAAATCTTCCAGTATCCTGAACGCAGTTCGATAGAGGAGAAGTAGGCAGTCCCGTTAGGCAGTCGAGGGCATCGTCAATCCGTGGCAGTGGAAAGACGTCCTTGCGCGTGACCTTCTTTAAGTGACGGTAGTCGACGCAGAAGCGCCAGCTGCCATTCTTCTTTTTTGCTAGTACGACTGGTGAGGCCCATTGACTGCAAGATGGTTCAATGACGTCGTTTGTGAGCATTTTATCAACTTCACGTTGGATTACTTGTGACTCGGCGTGTGACACGCGATAAGGACGACGTCGGATTGGGCTGGCGTCTCCAGTGTCAATTCTGTTGAGACGCCAGTAACAACTGGCGTCTCACCAAAAGCGCTGTCGCCAAAGTCGAAGATGTACTTGAAGAATGCCAACACATGCCGGGGATCGGCTGCCTGTGCTGGAACGAGGTCTGGCGTGATCATCTTGTCAAAGTTGGCATCAGTGGAGCTCTGTGAAAAGGATGCAGTAGCGGGAAAAGGAGCGTCTGCAATCAGCTCAGAAACAAAATGTTCACTGATGGAAGAGACGTTGGCTAGGGTCATGCCATCTGAAACAACCTGAGCGCACCAGCTGAAGTTCTGTATCGGTAGTGACGCCATATTATTCGTAATCATCAACAGAGTATGAGGAAGGGCAACATTTATGTCCAATAACACGTCTAAAATCGGTGCCAGCATATAATAGCGGTCAGGTACTGGAGAAAATGACCTCATGGTTACATAGGTAATGGCTTTGGGTGCTACGCTAAAGTACTCGACAGAACACAAACGTTGTTGAGGCGTAGTTGAAGTGTCATAGCAACAAGGTATGTCAAGCTGAAGCAAACCTATTCCACAGTCAATTAAAGCAGATTGAGTGGCAAGAAAGTTCATGCCCAAGATGAGTTCATGAGAGAACTTCTCCAGCACGGCCAAAAGCACAGTTGTGGAGCTGTCAGCAACATTATCACGTGCGGAGCGCAACCCAAGCACAGGAAAGTTCCACCGTTGGCGACTCGAATGAGTGGCCCTGCGGGCGGTGTTAAAATTTTTTAAGGCGGCAGCAAAGCTCCGAGTTAATCACTGAAATGTGGGACTCTGTGTCTACAAGGGCAGCAACAAGTGCATCGTCTACTTTAACGTCTATAAGGGTGCGCCGTGTCGGCATTATGAGAGGACTTGGCTGGCGAATCTTCGATGCAGCATCATCTCTGGGAGCTGCATCGTCTAGTTTTGCCGAGCCAGATGGGCAGTCGGCGAAGGAAGACGGCGAAATTGGGGTGACGATGGGCGACGAGACAGCGCTGAGTGGGACTGGTGGCCGGGACGGGACGGAAACCGGCAACGCACCGTACCGAACCGTCACACCCGGTTGGCCGAGGCGACTCGTGGCGAGTTCCGAAGTGGACATCATCTGCCTCTGCGCGACGGTTGCAGCCATAAAAAGGCTGACACCAATACCAGCTGCTATTGCCATAGTGGGTCACGTGACTAACACGATGACAGTTAAAGCAAATGGGCTGGTCATCAGCAGTCCTCCACTCAGTGGGATTGCGAGAGCGCACTGGGGGCCTCTGGCCTTGGGCGTAGGTAGCTGGTGGACAATGGTCAGTTGGTCGGGAGGGGGCGGCGGTGCACATATATTCCAGGCCAACGTTCGAAAGCTCTTGGCGAACGATATCATGCACTAAAAGCACTATTTGGGAGCTGGGCTCACAGGCACGAGAAAAAGTTGAAGCGGGAGACATAGCTTCAAGTTCTCGACAGATGATCTTCGTGACGTGCTCTGCAGTCAGCGGTGCCTGTGGTAAAGGCATGTCTTCGCACGACCATCTTGCTGCGGCGTTGGGAAGTCAAGCGAACTGATGGAAAATATGTCGGCTTTTGGCGGCCTCAAAACGCTGGCACTCTCGCATATTGGCATCAACTGTGTCACAGTCCTTGCAAATTAGCAAATTGAACACATCATCGACAATGAATTTTAATATGTACGCTACCTTCTCGGACTCTTTCATGCCATCGTCAGCTTTGCGGCAAAGGGCGAGCACGTCCTGTATAAAAGACAGGTACAACTCCAATGACGTTTGAGCGCGAGATGCTAGCTCCTTCTTGGCAGCTGTCTTCCTGCCAGCCGATTTGCAGAACAGAGCGCGCATCTTTTCTTTGCACGCATCCCATCCACCAATTTCTGCTTCTTGGTTCTCAAACCACACTTTGGCTATCCCCTTCAGGTAGAATAAGATGTTTGCTAGCGTGAGCATTTCGTCCCAGCGATTATTCCTGTTTGTTCGCTCATACAGCGGCAACCATTCTTCAATGTCGACACATTCGGTCCCGCAGAACGTGCCATGGTCTTTCAGCTGGGGTAGAACAACTGTCGTCTTTGCTGTGGCTGCTGCAGGAGCTGGAACCGGACCTTCTTGTGCCTTCGTGGAGGAAACCAAGCGTTTGCCGCTGCATAGCTCCGTCTTGTTACCCCGCACCACCACCTAAATGTCACGGGGTGAGTGTAGGTAGAGAGTAAAAACATATCTACAGATTGTACACGGAGTACACAGTGTCCTTGAACCAAGATGGCGAAGTGGCAACAACAACAAGAGCTTTTGTTCAATCGTCATCTTCGTCGCCTTTATGGTGCATTCTTTGATGGTAATGATGCCTTGTATCAATATATTGGACGAAACAGTAGAAGCTTAGAGAATCTGACACCTCGAGTGGCTCACCTCCCTGCCACTGGAAGACATATAGTACAAGAGCTGGGCGTCACTTACCATTGGAAGCCTGGTTGCAAGGTACACATACTTAAGGAAATAAGAGAGAAGATATATGTTCTTCTGATTTAAAGAATCATGAAGCCCATTTAAAAATCAGATTGCCGAAAAGCCATAGCTGCAATACTAGTGAAATCATATTACAACGATATAAATGCGTGTTTCGTGGACGCCGCGCTATCTGGATGAATTGATGTGGCTCGCTATCGTCAGGATTAACCCGGAAAAGATCGAAATTCAAGCAGCTAGCATCAAAACCCGACACCAAGAGGTAGCGGGGAAAATGGCCATTAATGTTGGCATAACTGCCGCAAACAATTTAACGGTACTCAGTGACTCGCGCACAGTAGTACGAAATTTCACTAAGAGTAAGATTTCCATTGAAGTTTGCATACCAGTCAGATTTCCATGACTACATTCATTTAGATCCCCGCTGATATGGACGAAAAGTACCCGAGGCCCACCTCGCCAACTGTAATGAGGCAGCGTGTTCCATCGCACGCGTAACAACAAGCCGTGAAGGGGGCGTTGACATTGGGGTATATACAGCCCCAGATCAACAGACAAGGTACAATGAGCTGGCCAAGGCGCTTCGCTTGGCCCCGGCGATGCTATCCTCTTCTTTATTGGTCCATGCTGATCCCGCACAGTTACCTGGCAACAGCTGCAAACTAACAGTGTCCGGAACCCTTTGGTTTATCACCGAATGTACACTGAGATTTGTATTATTTGCGTCTGTAACGTCTGCCAGACAGACACAGGTGCATTTACCCACATGCTCTGGGAATGCGAGGCTAAAGCGATACTTATTACTACCACTGTTGTGTCAGCAAGGCGGGAAGCTACAAGCTTGTCGGTCAACTCTGTGCACTACAGCAGGCCCATGAAGTGGCGGATAGCCAAGGTCTTGAAGTCCCGACCTAATAACCTAAGCCCGTGCCATTAATCTGCCGGACTAATAGGAAATGCTTTTCAACCATTCATTTGAGGCTAAACCAGGGCTTCTGATAGCTTAAAGCAGTTGTAGTGGTGATAAGCAGCATGGAAATTGCTAGGCAGACACGTTATTGCGGCCACCGTGCACTCAGAGATGTGGCCTGCTTCGAAGTGTGGATTTCACTCATGATGTTCTGAGCGCGACTTTGCGTAGTTATAGACATGACAGTTGATCATCGTACAAAAAACAAAAAAACACTCCAGTGTGGTCGTTTGTGTTTTAAAACGGGTAGTGCGTTGCCTGAACTGTATGGCTAGTGGTGCTCTGAAAAGGAAAAAAAACATCTTACCCGCTACTGTCATATGCGCTCCAAAGAAATGGAATACAAAAAAACGAACATTCTTCCTTGAGCTGCGTTCTCAAGCACGTCCCCGTGATCAGAAAGCCAGTTCTTAGAATGCTAGGGCACACCCCAATTTTTTAAACAACGAAGCCATTGTAGCTCGCCACACTTTGTGAGGCATTGTGAAAAAGTCTATAGGTGAGTGCGCGCCTTGGGAAATGTGCCATGGCCCCTACCGAGAACAGGTGGTTCAAACTTTAAAGGAAAACTCTGCTCAGTATTGTGGCACTTGAAAAAGAGCAATAGTCCCCAAACATGTACTACTAGAACTAAGCACATCGGACGAACATTAAAATAGACGAAAATAATAAGAAGGACATGGAGAGCAAAAAAGAAGTGAGAGAAATATATAAAAAATGATGTAATAAAGAAGTAGAGATCGAACACTACAAATAATGTTAATTGCCGTGTAAAAATATAGAAAAGCAGTGGGAGACGTAAAGCAAACAAAGCAAAACAAAGGAAAAGAGAGTCACGCTGCCATCTTTTTAATCGCGAATGCATTTCTTAGTTGGGGCATTTCAGGCGTCTGTCGGTGTCTGCGCGCAACCAGCTGTTATCCACGCGCACTCACTCCCTTTTCCCTAGCAACAGCTGCGGGCACGCGCGCTTATTCTCGCCCCTAGAAACCGGAGTAGGTGGTGCGGGCGGAGAAGCACAGAGTGGAGAGGATGAGCGCACTCTGTCGTATAAGGCCGCTCGCATTGTGGGAGCTCAGCAAAGCTGCCGCGTGTGTGTAGGCAGTGTAGGAGAGGGTAAGTACATTGTTTCACCACTCTTTTCTCGCTGTTCACTATTTCTGCTCTCTGCGTCCCACCCTCTCATCCGCTCGCTCGTACGTATGTGTAAATGGAGCGAAGCGCGGGCCTTACTCTTTACCGTTCGCTGGCTGATGAATGTTTAAATAAAGGTCTATGGTACAAATCATTGTCTCGTCATTATTCTTGCCACTAAAATTAGAACGCCGTGTACTGTAGCGAAATAAAAATGCATTTGCATTTTCTCATGAATCTTTTCGGGAGGCGGAGCAATTTTTTTTCTTCATCGCGACGTTAAACGAGTATCTGCTACACATCGCCCGCCAGCATGTACGATGCTGGTTACGTTCACTTGATCACTTTATCGTTTTCAGAGGATTCATTACACAAAGCAGCCCATCATCAGCTTATTGCACTCCAGCACTTCTCTGGGTTCATTGGCATTTTCAGTGAAATGGGTGTTAAGCGATTGTACTTTGGGTTCATCGTTTTGAATTACCATAAGTACACTCAATATGCTACAAAGACCCAGGAGCATATATAGGTTATGCGGAACACTACTTCCTTGGAGAAGGAGAAAAGGTATACCACGAGGGTCAAATGACAGATACTTTCGAGCATTTTTGTAGGCTACCTTAAAAATACAACATACCGACAGTCAATGAAACATGTTGTATTGTTTCTAGTTTCCAACAAAAAAATCTATTCAATGCCCAGGGCGCCAACACACCTCATTCTTCAAGTCATGTTTTGAAATTTTTAGCCCATATTCAAAGAAGTTTTAAATCGAAGTCTAACTAACGGCTTTTTTGACGCACTTTCTAAATACACTTCCCGATCCTTTCCCAAAAACATTTCCCTATAGAGAAGCTAGAAACACAATGTTTCAAAGATAGGCGTTTCACGCCCATATTGGCAAATTATTTATACGTAGTTCGCTTATCAGGAACATGTAAGATAAAACCTAGGGTAAGGGAATAATTTATATGAACCATTGTACACGGTAGACAAAAAAGTTTGGTTATCGCTCCTGGCAACGTAGCATTAGATATTCTATGGGTGAAAGGGTTATGCTCATCCCTTAAAAACTAAATAAACTTATCAACTCTTTTGAGAACAGGTGTCTTAACTCTAAAGTACACCTCTGGTCTTACGTCAATAATTAGACAGCGATGTTTCCTTGTATTCGGAAATTTGAGACAACTGTTGCAAATACTCTACGAAAAGCTGAATATTTGTTTTTTTTGGAGTAGGCGACCTGAAGAATTGGCCACGCACCCATTCTTGCCCAGTGTAAACCTAGCTGGGTACATCAATGAATTCTACCGGCGGCACACAAAACCAGGTGGACACAAGTTCAATCGCTTCCGTTTCGTCGACTGGGAACGGGCTTATACTTTTTTGCCGAGTACATCGAACAGCTCACTAACAGTACATCGAATACCAAAGATACCTGAAGAAAATTATGGACCATCTTCCGAAGAGAACGATGATGAGATGTGAAGCAGCAGTGGTGCGCACGACGTTGACTCGGCCGAAAAACGGGTGTTGACTCGAGTGCTAGAAGAACGGTTGGAAGAAAAACTCCCAAGCAATTCCCCGAGGGTGAACATGGTTAAGTGTGAATACACGGGGTGATGCTATGAGGGATATTTATTAAGTCGCACTATTATAATAATTATTCACACTATGGTGCCTTTATGGTGTAATGGTTCCTGGGAATCGCAATTTGATCACACGGGGGAGTTTACATTAACTCACTGGTGAATGCCAACGGATTTTAACTTTACTCCCCTTCACGACCCACTCTCGACGGGAGACTGAGAGAGAAGGCGGGTGCACGAGAGAGAGGGGTGCGCGCGCAGCTGCAGCGAGCGAGGAGAGCGGAGGAGCGAGCGAAGGGGGAGGGGGTATAAGGCGTGTTACTGACACCGATATCAGCGTCGCGTCCGTGGCTTATTCGGTTGATTCGCTCGCAGGATTTCAAGCTGGACGGTTGTGCCCTCGCGATCTCCGACTTCAGCGTAGCTCCCGCCGACTGGTTCGCCCTCCGCGGTCTCCCGAAGCCGTGCAGCTCTCGCATTGTGGCACCCCGCCCTTGGACTGCTTCGACCGGATCCCCACTTTCCTATCTCCTTCTTTTTTTTCTCTCGTTGGCTGTATTCTTCTCCGTCTATTTTCCTTCTATTCTTTTTATCCCTCCTTCCCCCCTCCCCTATAAGGCACTGCGCCGTGTCGCCTGAAGGAAGACAGAAATTAGGTGCCTTTTTCCTTTTCCTCATGAACCACTAACAACATATTCGGTAGAGCGTCGCGCTGTTGCTCGCCAAGTCCTTTTTCTTTTAAAGATAGAGAGAAGACTGCGGACGCCGCCGATGGCGGTGGATGGTTTGGGGTCGCTTATAAAGTGTATTCACACTTAAAAAACTCGGTGCAGCCTTTACTCGAGTAAGCATTTCTTGATAACACAAAGATGTGGGAGGGGGCTTGGGTTTCGTGTAAGTTTCATTGCAGATAAAGGAGCTGAAAAGAGTGTTTTCATTCGACATGCGGTCCTTCGTTGCGGGTGGTGAATAGGGTGAAATGAGGGAGAAGTAGGTTGCGAACTGGTAGATGAGCAACGCCATCTAAGGGTGTTGGGAGGAGCCTGCAGCTGTTGCGGGTGAAGGAGATAGAAACGTCAATGTGCAGCTGGGACTTGGCCGACTTGGCATTGTTTCAGCAACTGTGGTGTGGGAAACGTGGTGCAGTGTTTTGGCATGGATAGGCAGCATTACACAGGCAAGTGAAAGAACGGCTTCGTATAAAAAAAGAGATTTAGAATTGATCACGAACTGGTAGCGTCTCTAAGAGGTTATTTGTAAGGCCCCTTTTCATTTGTTGGAGCTTTAGCTTCCCGAACCAGGAAAGTCACCATTTGATTTAACATCATTTCACCCTATTGCCCTCGCAAGTTGCGTAGGAAAATTCATGGAAAGCATGATACTTACATGCCTAGAATGGTACCTCGAGCGCTACAACGTATACCCAAACTGCATGAGGGGTTTTCGGCGAGGTAGGTCATCGCTTGACAACGTGATTGATCTAACAGCATTTATCGAGCAACAGAAGAGCCTCAAGGGCATACCACTGACACTCTTCCTCGACGTCAAAGGGGCTTATGATAACGTAACACATAAAGCCATCCTAGACTCGTTGGAAGCTGTCCGAATTCGTGGTCGGATGTTCCAATGGATCCAGGATTATTTGACGAGAAGGTCCTTTTTTGTACAAACCGCAGACGGACCTACCACCAATTACTATACCTCTCGTGGCGTCCCTCAGGGTGCCGTATTAAGTCCCACTTTATTAAACCTCGTGACGGTAGGTCTTCGTGAAAGTTTGCCTAGTACTATCCTCATATACATATGAGCTGATGATATTTGTCTATGGACTTCAGCTGTAACTCGTCTACAAGTTCGTGCAAGAGTCCAGCAGGCTGTTACCCTGCATATCTCCGCAAGCAAAGTCTTTCCGTCTCAATGGAGAAATGTGCATTGATTGCGTTTACTCGCAGAGCCATGACAAAATACCCCGTTACCATCAATAGACCAAATATTTCAGACTACAAGAACCATCGCTTCCTGGGTGTGATTATTGACAGGGACCTTTCGTGGAGTGCCCACTGCAATTACCTGAAGAGAAGGCAAGGCTATTTCCCATCGTCCATATAATGCGGTTCCTCTGCGGAAAATCTTGGGGCACATCGATAAGGTCAATGATGCACCTATACAGGGCACTCTTTCTGGGAATTTTCGCACTATAGCTTGGCGTTACTGGAAAGTACGTGCAAGATGAAGATCCGCACCCTCGAAAGCCTGCAAGCACAAGCACTACGCGTGTACGTAGGGTTGCCGCGATGCACCTCAACCTACAGGGCAATTATGGCCGCAAGAGAGCAGCCAATTCAGGCACATCGCCACTGACAATTTGAAAGCTCACATAAGACACCTCTGCCAAGTTCCTGGTCACCGTGTTGCAGTGTTTCCACTTCAAAGACCGCAAGCGAAGTTTTCAAAGAATATTTCTGCTTATAGAGAATGCCTTCCTTTTGGCTTCACTCCAGCAACAAGACCAGCGTCACTTCCGTGGTGCCTACAACAACCACAGGTGTGCCTCACTATTACGGGAATAACGAACAAGAGACGTCATTCAACAGTTGTCCTATGACAGGTGACATTGTCGCTACTCAACAAAAAATACGGCCAGAGGACCCACATATACACCGATGGATCGGTCTCGGCTGACAGCTGTACAGGTGCTGTTGTCATCCCGACGTACCAGGTCACCATAAAGTTCAAACTGTCACATAGGACAACATCCACAGCAGCGGAGCTTGCCGCCTTACGTGCTGCTATACTTTATATCGCGGAAGCCCGACCTCAAAAATGGGCTGTGTTATGCGACTCCAAGGCATTCCTTCAGAGCTTGCAATCAGTTTTACGACAAAGGGTGCATCAACAACTAGTGAATGAAATAACAGAAGTGCTTCACGAAGTTTTATCGAAAGGACATGACATGGTGTTCCAGTGGTTATCGGGACATTGTGCTTTTGTCGGTAACGACCTTGCTGATAGTGCTGCCCGATCCGTCCACGCGGACACCCAGACAACCCCGATTCCATTGTCGTAAACTGACGCTGCGAGGGGCCTTCACTCGTTCGCTAACACTGTGTCGGAAACTTAGCTGAGTGACCCCAGGGTCGGGAACCGCCGCCTACACAAATTGGACCCATCAAGAAAGCTTCAAATTCTACCGAACCTCTCCCGCAAGGATGCAACTTTATTGTGCCGCCTGTGGTTCGTAGTAGGTTTTACGAAGGCGTACTCCTTTCGCATAGGAATGGCGGATAGCTCCCGATGTAAATTGTGCGACACGGATGAGACAATAGAATATCTACTGTGTTCATGTAAACGTTTTGCGAGCGAACGCAAGTTGCTACGCGAAACGTTAGATACAATAAAAAGTAGACCTTTTTCCGAAGAGAAGATCCTTGGTTCATGGCTCTACGCGTCGCAGGCCAGCAAAGCCACGCGGGCATTGCTAAGTTTTCTAAAGACGACCAGTCTACACGACCGCTTATAAGCGTGCAATGGACAAGGTCACATCTACACACACGTTGCCCTTCACTTCTCTCTCTCTTCTCCTTTATTTCCATAACCCCTTTCCTTGTGCAGGGTAGCAAACCGGACGTGCGTCTGGTTGACCTCCCTGCCTTTTATTTCTTCCCTTCCTCCTCCTGTTCATCCTTTAGCTTCCGTTAGAGAATTAAGGTAGCCCATCACTGGTGTGTCCTTTTTCCAGCTATAATGAAAAGCAAACGACAATGATGCCGGGGAATGCATGTCACGCACGTCATAACACCCTTTTTCTCAGTGACGTGTTGCACGTTAGCGCATGCCACCGTGTATGGTATGCAACTTCTTGCTATGGATCATTTTCAGTCCATACAGAAAATTAAAGCGAAAACATACATAGAACGTGTGATTGCGCGCTATGTGTAGAATAAACAAATAAAATTACATGTTGCTTTAATGGTGTGCCGTTACAACACACAATGATGTCATAGACGCCAGCGTAGTCATCATGCATACCTGGCCCATCATACTCCTGCAACACAAATAATACAATCACGTGACGAGCCAGACATTGCGCAATTTTAATCATAAAACGCTACTCAACACTTCACATGAAATTCATTCTCGAAGTTGTTTTAGCACTACTGAACTTTCCTGCCTATTCTGTTTCACGTAGTCAACTTGCACCGCATTGGACATATCGAACGAGAAGGTGAAGACGTTGGCTGACGAGCCAAACTATTTTTCACCAATGAAGCAGGATAGGTAGAAAAAAGAAGGCAAGTAATCAAAACTGCTTTTTCTCTTACAGAAATATAGAGGGCAGGGCGGGCCAAGGGCGAGCGCGGAGTTGTACGTAAACAGTCTACCTTTATTAAAACTCTGCTGCTTTTGTGGTTCTCGATGGCATCGGTCACAGAGTGATTTCGACAACTCATGGATAATTATTAAGGAGGTTAAATCAAATTAACTGCAAGAGCTCTAAATTTTGCGACCAGATTGAATTAAATATAATACTGACCATTGCCACAATTGTAGTTAGGAGTAGTTTTTTTTGGGTGGGGGGCATTTTTGATATATTCTTTTGTGTTCACACTTCTAACGTATTCCTAATTATGAGCATTGCATTTTTGCCAGGACTTTACATCAGACGTTCGATCTCTGCCGATACCCATGTATACGTACATTTGACGTAACCGTTAACTGCGAATACGGCGAAGCACCTAACTGTTACTATCGCACTCGGTTGGCTACAACAAAGACGACGACTGCAATCTACATTGAAGACGCTATCTCCGTAAATACAGTCCGTCGACTTGTTTTCACTCACCAGAAATACTCAGCAAGTGCAGGCAGCTGCCTATTCCAGATGTACCAAAAGTCCAAAAATCCGTGCAGCAGAAGCAGTATGGGGCCCTTCACGTGCCGTTTACAGCCATTGTGAACGTAGTGCATTTTGATACCCTAGTAGAAATAAAAACCATCATTTAACAAGAAAAGGTGACTGCTGACCTGCAGAATTGAACGAAAACAGAGAACTCGATATACTGTAAAACATTATAAAGAAGTTTTGCTTCGATGTTATGGCATCTTCCATCCCGCATTTCCGATGGAGGCGGAAATGTTGTAGGCCCGTGTGCTCAGATTTGGGTGCACGTTGAAGAACCCCAGCTGGTCGAAATTTCCGGAGCCCTCTACTACAGCGTCTTTCATATACATATTATGGTTCCAGGACGTCAAATCTTATATATTATTCTTCCTTGCCTAATTCGCTCACACGATGTCGCGTCATGATTAAAAAAAAGTCCTAGGTGTGAAACTTTCCATGCAGGCCTTTCAGTATTACTGCTGTTATTAAATAACCTTTCAGGATTCAGCAGACCATCGCTTTGAATTTTAAGCGGAGACTAAGTGAAGCAAAATCCACCTTTTAATATAGGGAAGATGCGTGAAGCTGGGAGCCATTGTGTCTTTCACTGAACGAAAACCCAATGAAAGTGCAGAGTACTATCCGATGAAAATTCCCCGTTACGAAAGGCGCTCGTACTTGTAAAATAATACCAGAAACATGAATAATGGCAGGGAATTCGTACAACACAGTGGTTAGGTTGGTTGGTCGGTTGGGTTGGGTAGTTGGTTCGTTCGTTGGTCGGTCGGTCGGTTGGGAAGGCTGAGCTGGCTGGGATGAATCACTTTTTGTGCAAAAAAAACACTTACAAAAAAGGAGCACAAGCCGGCGCAGGCACCTGTCTGTGCTCACTTCCTTCTTGTAGTGGTTTTTTTTGCACAAAATGCACTCCACAATGGAATACCAACTCACCCAACGCTCTGTCTTTCGAGGTTGCGAGGGGTTGGGCTGGGCTGACCTGGCTTGGTTTCGCCTAGCTGGCCGGCTAGTATAGACGGCGACACAGGCCGTCTCTGGCTAGATTGGCTAGCCAGACGGCCAGCCAGAGGTATAGACGAGCAAGATCTCCGTGTGAAACAACAAATTCAGGTGAAGTGTCATACGCACAATTATACACTTCTACAACAATACATTATTAAGTGGGAATGAGTGTCTTTTATTGTGCGGAAGATTTCAGAGGGTTTAGGAGCAGGAGCGAAGCGAACAGTTACCTAAAGTTGAGCTGAAAACAGTGACCTTCTCACAACATATTCACGACAATTGTCTTCCTTGTAATACTCCAACGCAGAAATTTTGGTCTCTTTGTTTGTGTGAATTTGCGCGTGCGTGTGTGTGTGTCGTTTCTGTTATTTTTTCGTTGGTCACCTGATTTGGTAGATTGGCGAGAGGAGAAGCGACCAACAATCATGATTGATTTCTATGTTCACACCCACTGTTATGTCTATCAAAAACAAATATTACGCATATTATGGCGCTGCATCAGTACGAGGTCCTTAAATACTTTGTTGCTTTATTTCAATGATGCATATATACGTAAAGACCGCAGTGTCGATTACGCGGCGCTGACAATGCGATGCTATGGCCGCAAAAAACGAATGTTTCTTACGCTTAACTTACCCTACATGGTACTGCCAACTACCAGTGACTTTGCTTTCTAGAAAAACCTTCGCTTTTTTTCAAATTACTGGTAAATGACATCTGAATCTCACGCAGCCCCTATTTGCCAATTAGCTTGGGGAGGACATCAAATAAATGCTTAAGTCTGGATCTACAGAGAAAAGACGTCTCTCGACGACCTTTGCCAGCCGAGCACGCAGATACGCCACCAATGGTTTAGGCATGTAGCTCCTTACGCCGTGGGTCACATGTTCCGTGTTATCGTCGCAGCCACCACTCGTCGTTTAGTCCTTAAAAGGTCCACTGGATGGTGGTACTTGCATATGATGGATATAGGATGAAAAGGTGCGAGATAGTAGTATGGACGTTCGGACGGATAGATGGACACACGGATGGACGGAGCACGGACAGAGGCACCGACGGACCCTTCGCCCTACTCATCATTATTCACCGATTTTGTATTCTGTGATTTTTTGTTCTTCTAACGTAAATGCTAGCTTAAATTATCAGCACGAGATCACTGTTGCTGATATCAAAATGAGTGCAGGTAACTTGACCTGTACTAAATTTGAGAAAACGTTCAGGCTTCTTTAAGAAATCAATGACGCTAGAATACCCACAAAGCAGTATATGTCCCAGGAAAGTACCGCTGTTAAAATTTTATGGCATGCGAAGAAAACGCTACTGTTTCTTCGCTGCATGCCTGCGTACGACCATGCCTGGTGTAAGAGGGCGGCTGCCTGGCTTCCCTTAGCAAACATATTTTGCACTCCAGCAGCATTCTCTAAGCCTTCTTGGGTTGATTCTGCAGATATTTTCGGTTGTGTTTTCGCTCTTTATGCGGTTCGTGTGTACTGGCGCAGACAGCCGGCCGATGAATGAACAAGTGTGTGTATCCATTGGATCGTTTGTTGAGGTTGCATTAAGTGAGTAGTCGCTTGTCAACCACACATCGGCTCTTGCAAATCACGAAAATTACGAAAGTCACCAATTGATGTCTTCAGCCGACATCGAATCCACCAAAACACTGACGAAATCTTATCGCTGAATCTTTCCTTTGCTGGTATAAGCTTGTCTCTTTCCATGTGCCAGCTAAACTTCCCGTACCGACAGCTATCGAGACGATTTACGTGTAATTATTGAGATCAACGGCAGTGCTTGTCGATCGGAAGGCATGTGTGACAATGGTTTATATTATTACCACAGTGTTGATTGTAAAATAATGAATAAGTGCAAGGAATTGCGATTCCTCGCGATGAAGCTGTCCGTGCGCCCGAGCCACATCAGCTGGTAATGCCAACCAAGGGCGAGAACAAAGGCCTGCTAGATAATGTGTCTAGTAATTGAAAGCTAATGGTGAATTGGTCGGTTTAAATCATATCAGCGTTCTTCAAGCAAAAAACGTACGTTTTGTTCGTTAGCCTTCGTATGCATGCTAGAAAAAGCGCTTTTCACAGCCATGCCTTTATAAGCGCTTGTACAAAGGATGGCCATAAAAAGGAATATGTCGAAACGAGCTCTGAGAAAAAGTTCATTGTCATTCCATGTTCCTGCTTGATTGGCTTCTCGGTCTCGGACAATCGTTGCCCGTCATTCGTACCAGGATGGCTTTCTACTCTCCCTTAGTAGACTTCCAAATACTGTAAATTGTTAAGCACCTTTTTTGAAACACAATTGCATTTATTATCATGTTTTGGAACCGCTGAATCCAACGTGTGCTTATAAACTATCAGATGCTGCAGGATAACAATCGGTTCGGCATGTACAGAACGCACGTCGTTTCGCACTGAGTAGCCATTATCATGGTAATAGTAAGACAATGCAGGTAACAAGATTTTTAAGAAAGAAGCTGTTGTATCTTGGTGCAAAGTGTGTGACCTTGCCCATAAACTATCAATATGATCGAGTATGCGCCAGAAATTTTGGATACGTCCTACTGCTTAACCCTAAAGCATTCGCTGCGATAACTCGGAGGGTGATTACGAGAAAGAGAGGGAAAGAAAGACAAAGAAAATGAGAAAGAAAGCTGTGAAGGTAAAGAAGAAAAAAATCGGAGCCTGTCCACCAAGGTAATGGTGATTTATTCATTGATATGGGCGTTTAACGTCCGAAAACCACCATATGTATATGAACACGCCGTAGTGGAGGGCTCCAGAAATTTCGATCACCTGGGTTTCTTGAATGTGCACGCAAATCTTAGCACATGGACCTACAGCTTTTCCGCCTTCATCGAAAGTGGAGTCGTGAATGACGACTAGTGGGCGATGCTCCGGGGGACATTAACCCTGTACATTGCCCACTCGATCTTCCAAACACCTGACAAAACTCGTGTACAGTATAAAAGAAGTCGTTT